>CM042012.1:21289030-21294030 GCA_023525715.1 Cichorium intybus
TCTAAAAAGCATTTTTGTTAAAAAGAGATCATTTTTATAGAATACAACATATTACTGACCATGAAATATAGTTTGTTAATCATTAATAGTGAAAATAGTTTGGTTTTTGAATAAAATCAAAATCATCACTTTTGTGGGTGTCTCTCTTTTTCTCTCTCTCTCTCTCTCTCTATATATATATATATATATATATATATATATATATATATATATATATATATATATATATATATATATATATATATCTATATATATATATATATATTCTTGAGTTTCTTCGTCATAAATGTTGGTAAAATAAAAAACGCATAATTTCCTAAATCAAATTAATAGACGAGACCATACATGTTTATTACTCTAATTTTATATATATATATATATATATATATATATATATATATATATATATATATATATATATATATATATATATATATATAAAAGAAACTAAACTAAACTTAAAAAAAAGCAGTTTTTCTGAAAATGAAAAACTAAATTGTTGGTTTTTTAGAAGGTTTTGATTTTTCTTGGTTTCAAATTTTCTGTTTTACGGTTTTGGTTTTTTTTCACACCCTTATTAACCACCATATTCATCTTTCCTTCAATCTAAATGCATTCTACATATCTCACATCATTGGGTAAATTTATCAAATTACACTGAAAATGTTCTTTTTGATTTGAAGCGATGATATAGTATTTTTGAATTCGATTTAGTTTAGTTCTTAGTAAAAAAATCAAATGATTCTCACTATAGTTGTTAACAGAGTCTACCCGAAAAAAAAAATCAAAAAACATAGTTTTAAAAAAAATTATATCAATGATTTTTTTAAAACTTTTTACAAATATAAGTGGTATTTCTAAGAAAAATAAAGCAAATATTTTTCAAATAAAATTACTAAAATATATAGTTTTCTAAAAAAATCTTTTATAAAAAACAAAAGTAAAAATATATTATTACAAAGAGTAAAAGATGAACATAAGTACCCCATGTAACCCACCATAATAAATTATTTGAAATAAGCAACATATCGGAAAGATTTCGGTTACTTTCACCATCATGCTTCTTATCACACCACAATTCCAGGAGCAATCGTGAGCTGGTCCCTCTATTTTCAGTTGATTGCTATGCTGAATACCAAGATTGAGATGAACGAATCTAACGGAGATCTTTCTGTAATTAACAGGTTAGTCAACTTCTACGTCTTTAATTTCCATTTAATCTCCGATTCATGTCCTTTTCCTTCTGTATCTTGCTTTGTAATCAAATTACAAAACGATGCTTCAATCTGTTAGTTATTGCAGAAGTAGCTCATTTGTAGATCTCATGGAGTTCCTCTGGGTAACTTTTTGGTTTTTGGCTTATTTACTTTGTCGGTTATCGGTTTATCGGTCATGACAATCCTTTGAGTACCTGTCACTGATAAAAAAAAGTTAGGGGAAAACAGTAGGGTTCAACTAATACTTTGAATATTTTCATTTTCCTGTAAGTTTCTCCGATGAATTACTTTAGCAATTACCTTTGCCATCTTCTTACTAAACATTTTGAGTTCTCAAAAACTCGGATCGTAGAATTCTTTAGCTTCAGTTTATGTTCAGTATCAGCTCGTTTGAGAAAAATACCGATTTTCAGATCCAGTTCGGAGTCTGTCATCCAATCCGTTTAGCGATGGATTGTTAATAGCATTTGATGATGGTTTTCGTACGTTTGGAGGTTAACGAGTCAATTTGTTGCTTTGGATTTACTTGTTAACTTCTGTTTGTTTCCATTTACACAGTTTTTCATGTTTCCGCCAATAGCAATACTGATAAAAACCTAATTCGTGCCAGGAACAAGAGAAAATCACAAAACGAAGATTTCAATCTTCCTGTATCAAAACACACCTGTTTAGATAAGAGCATTGCTCCGTCCACCATCCAATCAGAGAGTAATCACTCAACATTCAATCAAACTGAAGAAGCATCGGGAAAGGACAGCAACAGTTTTATTGAAGATGCGGACTCAGTCATGTCCGTATCAAACGATTCTGAAAACGAGCTTCAATATCTCAAAATCTCTCCATACGATCATCATTCCACCTCATCTGTTAATTGGACTGGTAGATTCCTTGCTACTAGTGTCACTTCTGTAGAGAGATCTGAGACAAAAGCATGTGATGACGAATCTATGAATCCCGCTTATGATTTGTACGTATCTGCAAATTTTGAAGAACATCAGATGGATTTTGGAGAAAATGAAACTAAGCAACCGGAAGATGAAGAATCACTTGAAAGTTTCTTTTGCTCCAGTGGTGTAATTCCAGATAATTTTGTACTTTCGTCAGGTAGATGGAATGTCAACCAAGGTAACATACTTTTGTTATATTTTGGGCTCTTTATTGAAAATGCACCTGTAATTCTATGTAATGAATGGGCCCTTCTTGTATTTTTGTTATATTTTGGGCTCTTTATTGATTGAACATAATTAATGCCTATGAATGCAGATACTCAACAAGACACTGAGAAATTGACAATTGATAAAGAGTTTGAGCAATATTTTTCAATGCTTATGTTGTAGCATAGTTCATAAACTATGAACTTGTGAAAATGTAAATTATTGTTGTACCTTTTGTAATATGTAAAATATTATTTTCTATGGTCGGATTTTTGTTGTACCTTTAACAGGGATGTCTTCAAAATCAGATTAGGGTTAGAACTTAGAAGATGTTTTTCAAAATCAGAAGCAATTTTTTTTTTTTTTTTGTATTTTGGAAAAAGATGTACGCGGAACTTTTTAGGTCGTTAGTCTTCTAAAAAACAATTTTTTTTTTTGAAAATGCGTGTCCGTCCGCAGATATAAGTGGTCAAGAAGATTGTTTACAAAAAAATAAACACCGTCTTAATGAGGTAAAATATACAAATGTTTTTTTTCTATTAATGTAGAAAGAACAACTTAACGGAGTAAGCTATAGATATAATGTTTTTAGAGGTGACTATCAACATAAAGGATCAAGATTTTTCACCTAAAAAGATGGCTTAAAAAGCCAGCAAAACCTCACCTTAATGGGTCCAAATTCAACATAGGGCACAATGTAGTTAATTCATGTTGTCTACTTTAGGATCAGTTTAATGACTGAATTTTGAAGTTAAAGTAGGTAATTAGCGTAAATTTTTATTTCCATTTCTAGAATTAAATTCTAATCAGACATTATGTTGCCTTCCATACGTCCGGTTGATGTCATTTTCTCACTTTTGCAATCCGATTTCGTTCTCTTCGATTTTGTTCCAACACCTTTATTAAATCTAAAAAGCAAATACTCAACGTAATTAACATTCCAAATATTATTTTAATATTTCATTAAGAGAAAGATTTACGAGATAAACTGGTAAAATGTCTTAGTGCTTTTCTACTACATTTATGTAATGAAGCTGAAAACTTCCAAAAAGAATCTTACAACATAAGTATTTTAGTGAAAACAACCAAAAGACATCTTAGGTTCTGCTTTTTTTTTCACTTGATTAAGCTATATATATATATAATTGTTTCTTTTTTATTTAATACTAACAAAAAATCATAGTGTGTTAAATTAGAAAATACATGTCCTTAACATTAAGTCATGATTTTATATTTAGTTTTCCTGCATTGCCTTTATTTTCCATAATAAAATTCATATTTATATCGCAGATTATGAGTAATGAAGTATATTTTATGCTTATATAGACTTGTTAACTATTATATGTCATACAATTTCCATGTGCTCGTTATTTTTGTTTAATCCATTATATATGTAAATATTAATTGTTTAAATTTAATTTTATTATTTGAACTCGCTTTAAAATTATGTTCATTTTAAGTTATTAATCATGTTATTTTTTAAATTTTTTAATGTGAGCACGTAAAATTTTAATTTATAACAGTTATTATATAAATAGTTATTTGCTATTTGTTAAGTTTAAACATGAATGTAAAACACTCATTTATTCAGATTCAGACAATACAATTGGAACAAAAAAGAAACACTATATACATCATAAACATTGTATATATACAAATATCGTTATTCATTCAATTTTATTTATCAATTCATGACTTAATTAAAAAAAAAAAAAAACCTATCTCGATCAAATATAAGTTTTATGGGCCAAAGTATGAGTTCTACCAATTTTCCAATCAAACACTCGTTCAAAGACCGAAAATATCTTTCAATACTTTATAAAGTTTCGGTGCTCAATCATCATTTCCATTAAGTGTAATATTCCCTCCGTCCCAAAATGATAGTCCATGTTTCCTTTTTAGTTTGTCCCAAAATGTTAGTCCACTTCTAAATATAAATGATATCTTTACCAAAATACTCATAACTTTAATTGTAACAGCCAACACATTTAGTGCCGGCATTAAATGCAAAGAAAGGGTAAAACAGTCATTTTGTGGGAAAAAGTAAGATGCATTTAATGTTTTCTTAATCTGTGTGTTTTTTGTCTGTGGACTATCATTTTGGGACGGAGGGAGTAATCAATTTCGTGGTCATGGTTTTTGGGACTTTTGAGCCTATGTGCAATTCAACTTTCTGTAAATCAATTAATTAAAACCATATTAAATTCAAATAAATCATAAGATGGGTAATTTTTTTCAAAACTCTAGCGGCAAAATATAAGTTTTTGAAGCTTAACTAATTCCAATCATGGTGTACTCAAAAATTTTAAAAGTTCAGGAGTGTTTCACTTTTCAGAAATTAATTTAAATTTTAAAATATTAAATAGTTATGTATTAAATAAATCAATTATGTTCGAATTTCGATAACAAGTTAGGTGACTGACCTGGACCGTTAAACCCAATCAATAGGGGCATAAGAGATCGGCCTATTATAGAGCCCACTCTACTTGAAGTGGACCCTGATTCCATACCCAGGTTTCAATCCAGTTTGATCCATCATTGCACCCGTATGTGAAAACCATTTGTTTTGACCAAAATTAACTAATTTCGTATTTTCTTTTGCATCGTCTCGTTGGCACTTACATTACTT
>CM042012.1:21299030-21454030 GCA_023525715.1 Cichorium intybus
ATATATTGTTATATATATATATATATATATATATATATATATATATATATATATATATATATATATATATATATATATATATATGTATATATATATAATTATACAATTAAGATTGTATATTTAGATGGTTTATTTATATATTTGATTATGGGTTAAATGTTATTCCATTAAAGAAATGAGAAGATGTATTATTTATAAACTTATAATTATCTAAGTTTTATAAATAATAACAACCCACTAGCACTTCATTAGTCATCATATAACTAGCCATATTGGAAAGAAAAGAATGCATTAAGAACTTAAAAGAAAAGGAAGATGCCTTGTGTCTTCTAGCTTTTGATTATAGAAATCAAATGGATCTTTCTTTTAAGCTAGTTGCATGTGCTTTTCTCTTGCCTTGGTGGGATATATGGTGGACGGTTTTGAGAGGGTTTGTGTTATTATTCTTGCTTCAAAAATCAGCCAAAGAAACTCTCTAAAAGCTCTCTTGATAGTTAGCAAAAATTGGTTTTTGGTTTCACAAGAAAAGGAGTTCTAACTTGCAAGTTGTGGAACTAGCATTCAAGGGTGTTCAAGCTTGTGGTGGATCAACTATAGAGGGATTCTAATTTGATTCCTAGCTATCAAAATCATCCAAACCAAACCCAAGAACAAAGGTTATGATCTTGAACTTAATCTATGTTTGTTCTTCATCTTATCTCTACATGCATGTAGCATGATCCTCTTGAAAATGGAATTTGTGTTCATGATTTTATGCTTCCGTTGCAAACTCATGTTTTTGAAACTATTACATGAACCTTGATTTCCAACAATTGGTATCAGAGCCATGGCTATATTGCATGTTTAGATAATAAGTTTATTTGGATAAACTTGGTTTTTGGAAGCCATGAATGTTCATCTTCTTAAATGAAAGTTTCATGCATGGCTTCTTTGGCAACATGCAAGTAGATTATCTATGATTTTATGTAACCAACTATATCTTATGTATGCATGCTTTTGGTTACATAAATTTGTTGCCTTAGAAAAACAAAGTGTTGGTTTTCTTATGATTTTATGTGATCAAATGGTGCATAAACAAGCCAAGGACCATATGATGCATGTTTTGTGTTTGTATTCGATATGGTTGTAATCTATTCATTTATTCAAATGGTTTGTAATAATAATTAGTTATTTCCTTCTTAATATTCATTTTGTAAATATTAGAATAGTTGTATTTTATTTATTTCACAAAATGTAACAAGAGAAGGAAGTAAAAGACCAAGAGAAGATTGCACCCAACAGCAGCACTTTCTGAAGAGCTGCTGTCCAGATTTCAAAATTGTTTTGGAAGTGTTTTATAAATTCATATCTTGGTCATTTGGTGATATACTTGTTGGTAACTTTAATATCTAGTATATACATTAAGTTTCAACAAGTATTAGCATCAATATAGCCAAGAATGAATTGAAAAATGCAACAAAAACAACAAAAATTCCTTCCTGCTGCCCCTGATTTCGAAAATTTTGAGGGCTCCATAGAAAAATCACATGTCACTCAATGGTGTCAAAAAATGGTGGTTCAAGTATCATTTGGTGATATAAGAAGCTTGGCAAAATTGTAGCCAAATCGGAGATCATTTGGTTGAGTTTTTGTCACCCTTTTGTCCCTAGGTTTGGACTTGATATTTCATGTGTGGCTCACATGAAATATCAAACTAGTTGGCTTGTGTTTATGCACCCATGCATGTTTGTGATGTTTGAATGTTTTATTATGTTATGTTGTGGATGAAAATAAGATTTTGCATGCTAGACAACCTAGATAATTAAACATAATCATCAAGGAGTTTGTATTTTCAAAAGTTGACATTTAAAACATAAGATGTGATAAAATTGGTTTTATTAAAATGGGTTTTGTTATAAAACCTATTAAGTCAAGTTTTGAAAATGATTGAAACAAGTAATAAAATGGAGATTTTATGAACTCTTACAAACTCCAACCCTAAGTAATAATGGTAATTATTTAGGATTATAAATTGGTTCTAATATATGTGATCAAACTCAAACTTAATATTGGATATTAATTGTAATCTTGACCACAAACAAAGAATCAATAAAATGGAGATTTTATGATTTAGGAACCAATTAACAAAATAAGATTTAATGGTACCATGTTCATTGGATGCATGCAATCTACATGATACCATATGTTTTTCAAAATTAGAATTGTAAAACATTAAAATCCCTTATGAAATACGAATCAATGCCGTCCCTCTTAAAGACACTCATGTATCACTTGTATTTCCTTGTGGGATAAAGGATACCTAACCACTTGGAGTCTTCTTGTGATACAAGAAGTAGTTTTGCAATATTCATGGGATAAAGGACACCTAACCATCAATAGTTGACAAAACTACACGTCCGTTTAAGTAGGATGATTCGTTTGGAAATCTCTTGTGATAAAGGTCACCTAAGCATTAGAAATCCAAGGCATAGATGGGATCAAACATGCCAAACTTATAAATGTTATAATGGGATCCCATAAATCTAGAAATTATATTTGGATATAATTGGTAAACCGTTACCTACCTTGTTGATTCGAATAGGCGGGATAAAGGATACCTAACCACTTATTCGTGATGCAACTTGGATTCTAGACCTTAATTAATTAAAGTTTATGAAACAAGAAAGGGTATTAATTATTAAGGACTTAATATCATAATTTACTAAATAGAACCTTGTTAAAATTTTGTAGATGGCACCAAACAACACACACTCGGCTCCTAACAAAACCTCACTACGGTCTCTCCTTGAAGGAGAAAAACTTAACCATACCAACTTCTTGGATTGGCACCGTAGTGTGAGAATTGTTCTCAAACAAGAAAAGAAAGAATATGTTCTCAATGAACCACTTCCAGAAGAGCCCCTTGCCATTCCTAAGCCCGCACACGATGCATGGCTTAAAAAGATGGATGATTCCATCGATGCATCATGCCTCATGTTGGCAACCATGATTCCCGACCTTCAGAAGGATTTGGAGAATCATTCTGCCTATGACATGATTCATCAACTAAAGGAAATGTTCCAACAACTTGCAAGAACGGAAAGGTTCGAAACTGTTCGGGCTTTCCATGCTTGCAAGATGGAGGATGGGCAGTCGGTAAGCTCTTATGTGCTCAAAATGAAGAGTCACATTGATCATTTGGCACGTCTTGGAGTTGTGATGCCCGAAGAGCTAGCAACGGATATGATCCTTAACTCCTTGACAAAGTCCTTTGATCCTTTTGTCATGAATTTTAACATGAATGGTTTAAACAAGACTATCCCGGAATTACATGGGATGCTAATTACCGGGGAAAAGAATCTGCCTAAGAAAACCACTCAAGTTCTCATGATCAAGGAAGGTGGAACAAAGAGAACTAGACCAGAACACCCCACCAACTCCAAGGGCAAAGGGAAAGCAAAAGCTTTCAAAGGTAAGGGCAAGAAAGTTGTCCAACCTTCCCATCCGCCCAAGAAGAAGGCAAAGGTTGCCAAAGATGAAACATGCTTTGAATGTGGCAAAGCTGGGCATTGGAAGAGAAATTGCCCTACTTATCTTGCGGAGTTGAAGAAAAAGAAGGCCGGTGAAGGCACTTCAGGTATCTATGTGATAGACCTAGAACTTTATAATTTATCTCCTAACACATGGGTATTTGATACTGGTTGTGGAACTCACATATGTAATATGTTGGAGGGGTTCAAAAGGAGTAGGCAACTGAAGGCAAATGAGGTAGTACTTCGGGTTGGAAACAATGCAAGGGTTGCGGTGGATTCAATTGGAAGTTTTAATTTATTACTACCTAATGGTTTGTGTGTGACATTGTTGAATGTTTACTATGTTCCTAGCTTGACTAGGAATATTATTTCAGTTGCTAAATTAAGACAATGTGGATTTGATCTTTCCTTTAATAATGATGATATTTGTGTTTACAAAAATAATGTATTCTATTTTGAGGCTAGACCTTTAAATGGAATTTATGAAGTAAACCTTGATGAAAAGACTAACAATGGCTCTTTATACCACACTTTCACCAAGAAACCCAAATTTGATTTGAGTCAAACCTATCTATGGCATTGTCGCCTTGGGCATATAAACAAGAATCGCATATCCCAACTTCAAAAGAGTGGACTTTTGAAGGCAAATGAGAATGACTCATTTGATATATGTGAATCTTGTTTACATGGCAAGATGACTAAAGCTCCTTTCTCTGGAACCAATGAGAGAGCAAAGGACTTGTTAGGAATCATACATACGGATGTATGTGGTCCTTTCAAGCCAATGACTAGATATGGTGAAAGATATTTCATCACCTTCACTGACGACTTTAGTCGTTTTGGATATGTTTATTTAATTAAACATAAACATGAGGCGTTTGAAATGTTCAAAACGTTTCAAAGTGAAGTGGAAAATCAACTCAACAAAACAATTAAAGTTCTTCGTTCTGATAGAGGAGGTGAGTACTTAAGTACAAACTTTATGGATCGTCTTAAGACTTGTGGAATTGTTTCACAACTTACTCCACCTGGAACACCACAACATAATGGTGTGTCTGAGAGGCGGAACCGAACATTATTGGATATGGTTCGATCCATGATGAGTAAAAGTACTCTACCTTTATCATTTTGGGGTTATGCTATACAAACAGCTGCTCGTCTCCTAAACATGGCACCTACTAAGAAGGTAGATAAAACGCCTTATGAGATATGGCATGGAAGGGTTCCATCTTTATCCTATCTAAAGGTATGGGGTTGTGAAGCTTATGTTAGACAAGAAGCTTCAAACAAATTAGAACCCCGTTCAACTAAATGTATCTTTGTAGGGTATCCGAAAGATTGTCTTGGATACTATTTCTACAATCCCATCGAGAATAAGATATTTATTTCTCGAAAAGCTGAATTCCTAGAAAACAAGTTTCTGACGGAAGAGGCTAGTGGGAGGTTTGTGGAACTTGAGGAACTTCAGGAACCACAACCTGATACACAAGAAGTTGAATCTAGCATTCAACAAGAAATTGTTGAACCTGAACAAACGGTTGATCAGGAACAAGTTGTAACACAAGGTGTTCGCAAATCTGGTAGGGTTCGAATTGAACCAGAAAGGTATGGTTACCTTTTGATGGAAGAGGAATGTTATACGATAGATTCTGATGAACCCGTCAACTATCAGAGTGCAATATCAGATCCTGAATCTGATAAATGGCTTGAGGCCATGAACACTGAGATGCAATCCATGCACGATAATCAAGTTTGGAACTTGGTTAATCTTCCCACCAATTGTAAGACTGTTGGGAACAAATGGGTTTTCAAGAAGAAAATCGACGTGGATGGAAATGTTCACACTTTTAAGGCTAGACTTGTCGCTGAAGGATACTCACAGACTCATGGTATTGACTATGATGAGACCTTTTCTCCAGTGGCAATGATCAAGTCGATTAGGATACTTTTTGCCATAGCCGCATACTATGATTATGAGATATGGCAAATGGATGTCAAGACCGCTTTCCTTAATGGATACTTATTGGAAGATGTCTATATGGAACAACCTGAAGGTTTTGTCGATCCCAAGCATCCAAACAAAGTGTGCAAGCTTAAAAGATCTATCTACGGATTAAAGCAAGCGTCTCGAACATGGAACATCCGTTTTGATGAAAAGATTACGAGTTTTGGATTCATCAAAAATGAGGATGACTCCTGTGTTTACAAGAAAGCTAGTGGGAGCATTGTCATAATCCTAGTATTGTATGTAGATGACATACTTTTATTTGGAAATGACATCCCAACCTTAAAAGGTGTCAAAGCGTTCCTTGAGAGTTGTTTCTCAATGAAGGATCTAGGGGAAGCTGCTTATGTATTAGGCATAAAGATCTATAGAGATAGATCTAAGAGACTTATTGGTCTTAGCCAAAGTGTATATATTGATAAAATCTTGAAAAGGTTCAAGATGCAAGACTCCAAAAGAGGATTCTTGCCAATGCCTCATGGCACCATCCTAAGCAAGTCTCAGTGCCCAAACTCTAGGACTGAACTTGAAAGGATGAAACATGTCCCATATGCTTCGGCAATTGGGTCCATCATGTATGCCATGTTATGCACTAGGCCCGACGTCTCATGTGCCTTAAGTATGACTAGTAGGTATCAACAGAACCCAGGTGAAGCCCACTGGACTGCTGTAAAGAACATTCTTAAGTACTTGAGAAGAACTAAAGATATGTTCTTAGTTTACGGCGGTTTGGAAGAAAGCTTAAAGGTAAAGGGTTACACTGACGCAAGCTTCCAAATAGATAGGGATGATTCGAAATCTCAATCTGGGTATGTCTTTATTTTAAATGGAGGAGCCGTGTCTTGGAAGAGTTCCAAACAAGAAGTGATTGCACAATCCACTACAGAATCAGAATATGTTGCTGCTTCAGAAGCTGCTCAAGAAGCTGTCTGGATGAGAAAGTTCATAGAAGATCTAGGGGTTGTTCCTTCCATTCGGGACCCTATAGAAATCTTCTGTGACAATCTAGGTGCTATAGCTCAAGCAAAGGAACCTAGATTGCATCAAAAAACCAAACACATTCACCGAAGATATAACTACATTAGACATGAAGTTAAGAATGGTGAAATTAGTATTCACAAGGTTCATACAGATCAAAATTTGGCAGACCCATTCACGAAACCTTTACCCCAAACTAAGCATGAAAGTCATGCTAAGGGTATAGGACTCCGTTTTTCTAATGAATGGATTTGATTTGTGTTTAATGTTTTATGAATATGAACTTATGTAAACGACAAGAATTATATAATATATGCGACGTGATGTTTCATTCATAATTATTGTGTTTTATTAGCATGTTTAATCCTTGAATAATTTAGTTATTCTAAACGTCCATAGTCGATCATAGTTGTGGGAGCAATTATGAAGTAAGACTAATATGAATTGGATTGGTTGACTTTTATGGGTAAAAGTAGCAAAAGGTTGCAACCAAATTCATAGGTACTTGTCAGTGAACAAGTATTGGACTTGACCCGTTTCAAGATCACTCCATGGATCATCATCATAAGTGATTCTTGAATAAAGGTATTATCATTGTATCCTTTGACCTGAGATACATATTTGGAACTCAAGTGTAGAGTGTACTATGCTTTGATATGGTTTACTGTTGTTCTTGAAATACAGACAACCATAAAGGCCATACTCATGCATAGTACTAACTATATGAGGGGCGTATGTAGTCAAGACGGGATTTGTTCCTCTTATGTGTTGAGAGTTAGACATCTAAGGCGCCTGTTTGAAAGTTGAACATAAAATGAGAATGATTAAGATCCATGTCTCATGTTCAACATGATGTCTGTGACAAAGGGATAATTGATAGATAACCTTATACATCAATTAGAGCCTCGTGTTTTCTGAAGAATTGAATGTTGTTGAATGGCACAATGTCATGTGTTATTGGGGGCAGTGAAATGTTGCTAGACGTTTACCACTGTCGATATCATTCTATGATGCAACCTTGTGCAAGTGGGAGATTGTTAGTTCTATATGCCCAAGGATGATAATAAAATGATATTACTAATAATACATGATCCTATAGGGTCACACCAACAACAAGTTTGACACCAATTGATCATTTAGAACGTTAAATTTGATTTAACATCAAATGATACTAAACTTGCAATTTAATCTTGTAGGTTATTATTATTTGAGGTAAATAATAATAACTACAAAATTAAAGGTTGATTAGTAATTCATATGTGATGAATTAATTAAGTAACAATTAAATTGTTTAAATTGTTAAACGATTTAATTGATTTATAAGTAAGCCTTTTATTTAATTTAATTAGTAAATTAAATAATATATATATATATATATATATTGTTATATATATATATATATATATATATATATATATATATATATATATATATATATATATATATATAATTATACAATTAAGATTGTATATTTAGATGGTTTATTTATATATTTGATTATGGGTTAAATGTTATTCCATTAAAGAAATGAGAAGATGTATTATTTATAAACTTATAATTATCTAAGTTTTATAAATAATAACAACCCACTAGCACTTCATTAGTCATCATATAACTAGCCATATTGGAAGGAAAAGAATGCATTAAGAACTTAAAAGAAAAGGAAGATGCCTTGTGTCTTCTAGCTTTTGATTATAGAAATCAAATTGATCTTTCTTTTAAGCTAGTTGCATGTGCTTTTCTCTTGCCTTGGTGGGATATATGGTGGACGGTTTTGAGAGGGTTTGTGTGATTATTCTTGCTTCAAAAATCAGCCAAAGAAACTCTCTAAAAGCTCTCTTGATAGTTAGCAAAAATTGGTTTTTGGTTTCACAAGAAAAGGAGTTCTAACTTGCAAGTTGTGGAACTAGCATTCAAGGGTGTTCAAGCTTGTGGTGGATCAACTATAGAGGGATTCTAATTTGATTCCTAGCTATCAAAATCATCCAAACCAAACCCAAGAACAAAGGTTATGATCTTGAACTTAATCTATGTTTGTTCTTCATCTTATCTCTACATGCATGTAGCATGATCCTCTTGAAAATGGAATTTGTGTTCATGATTTTATGCTTCCGTTGCAAACTCATGTTTTTGAAACTATTACATGAACCTTGATTTCCAACATATATATATATATATATATATATATATATATATATATATATATATATATATATATATATATATATATATATATATATATATATATACATATATATATATATATATATATATATATATATATATATATATATATATATATATATATATATATATATATATATATATATATATATATATATATATATATATATATATATATATATATATATATATATATATATATATATATATATATATATATATAGTTGGGATATTTTGAGAACCAACTATGCCTCGAGTGTAACACCCCTTTCTCATACCGTATTTAAATACAATTTATATTACAAAACGTGACTAAGAAATAGTCACTTAAATTTTTTTTACAAAACTTTATTCTGAAAGGGTATTACAGACTCAATACAGAAAACCATAATTTAAACTTACTGTATACACATTGGTCCCACTTTAACTTCTGCTTCTTTCACCTAAGTACATAGCATTTAAAAACAATATACGTGAGACATAAAGCCTCGTGAGTAATATGGGTTTAGACCCAAAACTTTTCTGTCTAAAACTTGAACTAATAATAAGTAAAATGCTAAAAGCTCATTTTCATAACAAATCTCAAATCTCTTTACTTTTCTCTTTTCAAAACTCAAAAACACTTTCTTTCTCAAAAACTGCTTCTTACTTTAAAACTGTTTTATTCTTTAAAACTGCTTTCTTTCTTTAAAACTGCTTTCTTTCTCATGTACTTGTGACCAACTGAAACTCATGAACTAGTTTACTTTAATTCATTCTACTAGCTCCCCTCGCAGGACAGAATAGATCCGTCCGCTAGGTTATGCTCATTCTGTCTCCCCCATTGTGACTTGAAACGGATTCAAGCACAAGGGTATACTAAGCTAGACAACTACTTCGCGACGGGAGGTACCATCCCAGTAGTTCTTACAGTCACCCCTCCAAATTCCATATAAACTTTTATTTCTTATAAAATTATTTTACAAATACATATTATTTTACAATATGGTCTTACAATGTGTCAAAAGACCGTTTTACCCTTTTACAACTTTTGCGGGTTCTTACAGTCACCCCTCCTTATGCGGATTCCGTCCTCGGAATCTTTTCGTAATCTGTGAAATCTGGATATCTTCTTTTTCATTTCTTCTAACGTCTCCCAAGTTAGGTTTGACCCTAACGGGTGCTTCCATTTGACTATTACTAAGTTAATCTCCTTGTTCCTCAGCTTCTTAGTCTGCATCTCTAGAATTGCTTCAGGTTCTTCAATCAGTCTGCTAGGAGTCTCCACCCTCAGATCTGTGTACGGTATAACAAGCTCTTCTTTTCCTAAGTATTTCTTCAGGTAGCATACATGAAAGGTATCATATATTCCACTGAGTTCTGGTGGTAACTCCAGCTTGAACGCCTGTAACCCAACTCTCTTCAGGATTCTAAAAGTTCCAATGTATCTTGGACTCAGCTTTCCTCTCTTGCCAAATCTGACTACACCCTTCCATGGCGACACCTTTATCATCACTAAGTCACCTTCTTGCAAGTCGTATGGTCTTTTCTTCAAATTGGAGTAACTCTTCTGTCGGTCTTGTGCTGCTTTCATGTTAGCCTGAATTACTCCAATCTTCTCATTGGTCACTCTAACAATCTCTGGCCCTGTAAGCTTCGTCTCACCCGCCTTTAATCAGCATAAAGGAGTTCTACACTTTCTACCATACAATGCCTCAAAGGGTGGCATTTTAATGCTAGAATGGTAGCTGTTATTGTATGCAAACTCCACTAATGGCAGGTGTTCATCCCAACTACCTCCAAAATCCATCACGCATGATCGTAGCATGTCTTCTACTGTCTGTATCGTTCGTTCACTCTGACCATCCGTTTGTGGATGATACGCTGTACTTAGCTGAATTCTCGTCTCCATTTTCTCTTGTAAGGCTCTCCAAAAGTTAGAGGTAAATCTGGGGTCTCTGTCTGACACGATGTACAATGGTGCACCATATCTTCTTAACACTTTATCTATATACAACTGGGCTAACTGCTCCAATGGAGTAGTTTCTTTTATGGCTAGAAATAGTGCACTCTTGGTCAACCGATCCACTATGACCCATATACTATCATAACCTCTTCTCGTTCTCGGTAACCCGACAATTAAGTCCATGGTTACATCTTCCCACTTTCCGGCTGGAATGTGTAATGACTGAGCATCTCCATGCGGGACCTGATGTTCCGCCTTGACTTGTGCACAGATGACACACTTGGAGATGTACTTAGCTATCATCTTCTTCATTCCAGATTACCAGTACTGTCTTTTCAGATCTTGATAAGTCTTGGTACTCCCTGGATGTATGGAATACTTTGACGTATGCGACTCTTCTAGAATCAGCTTTCTCAATCCTCCTGTCTTCGGTACCCAGATACGGTTCCTGAAAGTCTTTAATCCTTGAATATTGGTCTCAAACCGCATACCTTTCCCTAGTTTTTCATCTTTCAAGTCTCCACTTTCTTCAACTTTTTGTTGGACTGCTTTAATCTGTTCTATAATACTGGATACTAGTTCTATACGTATCAATCTGCATTGATTCTTTTCTCTGGAACTTTTCTACTTAATGCATCTGCTGCTACACTTGCTTGCCTGAATGGTATACAATCTCGCAAACATAATCACTGATCAACTCTAACTATCTTTTCTGTCTTATGTTCAATTCTATTTGAGTGAACACATACTGCAAACTCTTGTGATCAGTGAATAGCTTGCGCTTTGTTCCATACAGGTAATGCCTCCAAATTTTCAAGGAAAATACTATCGCTACTAGCTCTATATCATAGGTAATATACTTTGGTTCTAGGGCTTTCAACTATCTGGGAACATATGCTATACTCTTACTCCTCTGCATCTACACACAGCTAAGCCCTCTATGTGAGACATTGCTGTATACTTC
This sequence comes from Cichorium intybus, assembly GCA_023525715.1. NCBI lineage: Eukaryota > Viridiplantae > Streptophyta > Magnoliopsida > Asterales > Asteraceae > Cichorium > Cichorium intybus. The sequence goes on from CM042012.1 coordinate 21,310,619, forward strand.
AAAATCTTCTGTCCCATCTGGTAATATAAGGACAGACGTATTACTCGACTTCTCTTATAATGTAATAAAAGTTTTTACTTATTCTTCTCTTGAGTAAATTTCATATTTTAAATTTACTTTCTCTCTCTTATTTTAGAAGCTCTATCACTTCATATTATTTTTTTTATCTTTCGACATATTAACGATCTAAATACCTCTTCCATTTTTTTTTTAATTTAGGAGATTTCAATCTCTTTTACTCATTATACTTTCTACTATAATCATGTCCTCTTCATTTCTCATATTTCTTACTATACTCTTATGAGTACGCTTCTTATCTTCTTAGGTACCCCATGTACCACTCTCATCTTATTACTTATGTTTTAGTATTTTATTGTAGTTCTTATTTCTCACACTAATGCTTAGTTTAGCATTTTATCTCTTGCTTACTCTTTACTTGCTATAGTTAATGCCAAAAATAACTTTTACTTCTCTTTTATTCTGACTGCATTTTAACCATATTTCAATAAAGATTGACATTTCTGACTCAACAATTTCTTGTTTTATCTCATTATACTTATTAAGCATACACTGCTTTCATAATCATATAGATTACCACCATTTTTTAGAAACATTTAGTCTGTTTATCTCACATATTTTACTTATAAACTTTCTAGGTTTGATACCCAAACTTTCTTTTATTATTCCTTTTTACCATTTCTCTCTATGTGTCATAAGGCTATATGCCCAACACATTACATTGTTCTTTCATTTAAGCTTCATTTCTTTACTCTCTTTACTTTTATGTATCTTAAAGCGATACACGCTATACATTTTTGTTTCATAGTTACTAGTCATATACTGACTATTTTTTTTAAATCTTTGGCTACTTTTACCCGTTACTTCCGCTTAGAGGTAGTAACTTCCTGTCTCTTTATTTTAGTTCTTATTTCATATTTGACTCTTTGTCTAAGACTTATCTGAATATTCACTTTTACTCTTTATCTCGTGTTATTTATGACTCTCAGTCATTTTTCTCACATTCTTTCGGTTATCCTTTTATCATTCCCAGTTCTTCTTATTTCATATTTATATGGTCACTAAATCTGATTTCAAATGACCATTTCTTTGATAACTGTCTTTGTATTCTTCTCATTATCATCATTGTCTGTCTTATCTTTAACTTTTCGCCCAACACTTGATTAGGCATTTAATCTCTATTTCTCAACTCATTCTCTTGCATTATAACAATGCAACTTGCTCATAGTCTTTAACGTTTTTTTTTCAAGTAACTTACTTTGTTATATTACTCATTATAGCACTATACTTACGGCTTATTTATTTGTTCCAATCTTTAGATGTCTTTCCTTGTCATACTTCTTTCAAGTTTGGAAGTCACAACTTCCCATTTCTTTACGTTTTCTTTTCTGTCTTTGATTCCTCTTCTAATACTTGATTAAGTATTTTACTTTCATTTTATACTATCTTATTTACTCACAACTTTTATATATATATACTTTAATCTCTTGGTTGTTCATGAATAACACATCATACTACTTCTCAATATTTATTCTGTACTCTTTTATACCCTCTATTGGGTTTGTCTATAATAACACCCAACTCACTTTCTTTTACTCTTCCTGCTTCAATGTTTTCATTCTTCTTTCTTATATGAATTTCATTCATATATCTGTATTCACATTCTTTTCCAATCTTTCTTTGATCACTGTAGTGACATTACTCTTATTATTATTACTTTTTTATAATCATAATTCATTTCCGTTAGACAACAGAATTTTTCAGTTATACTCTTTCTTTTATATTTGTACTATATACTCCATTACTTCTATTTACACTTTCAATACATTATACGGTGGTTATCTTAACCACAAAATTAAACTTTTCTCCTTCATTACTTTGGCATTCTTGTCATCTTATTTTCAGTGCTTTTTACTCATACTTTCTTATGTTTTATTACATATACTTTATACTGATTCATATAGGGTATGGGGTTTTTTTTAATAATCTCATATTTGCTATTTCATCATTAATACTTTTTCTTTTATACTTTAGTATTTCCCGTCATACTTGATTTTCTTACATAGGTATACCGAACCTATACTCCTCAAACCTTCTACAGTTATCTCTGACAACTTCACATAGTTCCTGTGTGGTTCCACCAGACTCAAATGTATATCCTGTGATTAGAATAGTACGGGCCCATAATACATTTGCTTCCAGTTTACCACTAGGACTCACATTCCACTGTAATGATTTTACTTCTATCTCTACTTACTTTCTACATCATACCCAAGTATATTCTCTACTTAGCTCTCACATAGTTTAAGTCTAGGTTCAAGTACTGACACCTAGTTCGCTTAAACTATGGCTCTGATACCAAAACTGTAACACCCCTTTCTCATACCGTATTTAAATAAAATTTATATTACAAAACGTGACTAAGAAATAGTCACTTAAATTTTTTTTACAAAACTTTATTCTGAAAGGGTATTACAGACTCAATAAAAAAAACCATAATTTAAACTTACTGTATACACATTGGTCCCACTTTAACTTCTGCTCCTTTCACCTAAGTACATAGCATTTAAAAACAATATACGTGAGACATAAAGCCTCGTGAGTAATATGGGTTTAGACCCAAAACTTTTCTGTCTAAAACTTGAACTAATAATAAGTAAAATGCTAAAAGCTCATTTTCATAACAAATCTCAAATCTCTTTACTTTTCTCTTTTCAAAACTCAAAAACACTTTCTTTCTCAAAAACTGATTCTTACTTTAAAACTGTTTTATTCTTTAAAACTGCTTTCTTTCTTTAAAACTGCTTTCTTTCTCATGTACTTGTGACCAACTGAAACTCATGAATTAGTTTACTTTAATTCATTCTACTAGCTCCCCTCGCAGGACAGAACAGATCCGTCCGCTAGGTTATGCTCATTCTGTCTCCCCATTGTGACTTGAAACGGATTCAAGCACAAGGGTATACTAAGCTAGACAACTACTTCGCGACGGGAGGTACCATCCCAGTAGTGTCTTCTGATCTCCCGATTATGTGGGTGATCCTAGTCCGGACAACTGGCTCTTACTTCTTTCTTTCTTTCATTCTTATTTCATTACATCTCAAATTGGTCAAAATGGGACACAATTTGTAATAAACTCGAACTCGTAAACTTTATAATTCTTTATCAAAAATACTATCAAAACTAACTTCCACATCTTTAGCTCACATACGGAACCACTTTCAAAATACTTTGTAAACTACACTGCTTCAAAAGCTGCTTTAAAACACTTAGCCCTTGTATAGAGCTACTTTAAAACTGTTTCCAACTTTAGTATTTAAAAGTATTTGGAAATCTCATTTTCTGAAAATATTCTTTTGCTATGTACTAGAGAAATCCTCATAAAACTCACCTTGATGTTGCTACAAGTCTCTAAACTTCTCGTATTCCTTTTCCTTTCCCGTGCTCAATGGTATTTGAAGCACCACCTATATAAGTATAATGTATAAATACTCAATATAATTAACTCTATAGTTCTAAAGTCTCATGTGACACAACTCCAGGTTATAATAAATGTATAACCATTAATAAACTCGTTTTATAGTTTTTCTCCGAAATACGCGTATTTTGCTTCAGTACCCCCTAGGGGTCGTATTTCAGTTCCGACACTTTTCCATGAAATCTTAGGCCATATTAGACTTGTGTTTCAAATTTGGAGTTCATTGGACAAGTCTAGCTCAAATTCCAAAAATCAAGTTTTGACATAAACTTGAAGTTTAGCCACTGCCGCTACAGTGACTTTTCCGCAAGGTCGGATTACGGATTTGACCATTCCCGATATGTTTTCATACCATTCTAAGGCTATGGCAAAAATTTCAGACCAAACGGACATGCCTAGCTATGGTTTCTAGTTTTAAAAATTGGACAGAAGCAAAACACTCCTGCTGCCGCGGGGCCGCGTCGCGCCCTAGCTACAGGCGCGTCGCGGTCTCTGAGTACATTGCTATTATGGACGATTTTTCAAACTGCAGCTCCACTATTCACCCCATTAAGCTCTTAATACTTAACTTAATTGGTTTAGGGTCATTCTTAGGCCCTAAATACCAACATATGTCAAATTTTGATCCACAAAAAACATCAAATCTTCTTTAAAATCTTAAAAGTTCTTCCGAAAATACAATTTTTCACCAAAAATCGTTTTGTGGGATTTTCAAAGCTTGAAACTGATTTCTTACTTCATTTATGTCATGTTCGACTTAACAAGACCATAATAATCATATGAAATCAGTTTCATTTCTTTTACCCATTTCTAGGGTTCTTAAGATTAAAACTCATTTTTACAATTGTTGCATCAAAGCTTCATTTCCTTAGAATTACTAACTATTACATGCTTCTTTAACCATTTCTAACACTTTGGGTTCATCAAAATCACCTGAACATTCAAACCCGTGACTTAGGGTTCTTGAGTAAAAATCACCATTTCTTGATTTTTACATATTCTATGGCTAGAACATGTTTTTATGGTGATTCTTAAGCAAGATGAACTAGATGATAACTTTGGAATCATGATTTCTGGAAAAATCAGAAATCAAGAACATGATCCTAGTTCCAGAATTTGGGTAAGATGAGCTTAAATCATAGGATCCTTACCTTTTGAAGCTTGGATTCTTCAAAATTGAGACTTGGTTCAACTCTTTGCTCCTCCCGTGTTCGTCCCGTGCTCACTCTCGCTCTCTCTTTGGAGAATTCTATAAGCTTCCTGACACTTCTTGAATGAGAGATAGATAACTCTCATATATATTTATTTGATATTTATAAATATTTTCACTTTAGCCCCCTAGCTTCTCTCTTTTATTCAAAAATAGCCCAAAAGTTCATAACTTTACAATTTATGTTTCATTAACTTCTAACTTGACATTTTCTTGACAATTTGGTCATTTTCATGTCAAATGACCATTTTGCCCTTTTTGGTCAAGTTTCACTATTCACGCGATAAAACTCCAAATTCCATATAAACTTTTATTTCTTATAAAATTATTTTACAAATACATATTATTTTACAATATGGTCTTACAATGTGTCAAAAGACCGTTTTACCCTTTTACAACTTTTGCGGGTTCTTACATCGAGAACCCGAGAATTCCCAAATGGTCAAAATTTTCGAAAAACCAAAAATATAGGGACCTAAAACACACATATTTAAGCATTTTCGAAAAAAATATTCCGAAAAAAACGAATATTTTTTAAAAATATTTGCACATGTGCAAAAAAAAATTATACGTACATTTTTTTGAAAACTATATCGGTTTGGGAGATATATGATTGATACAAAAAGAGTTGGATCAATATATATATATATATATATATATATATATATATATATATATATATATATATATATATATATATATATATATATATTAAATTAGTTTCGAAGCAATTTTAAATCTAACGTAATCTAGATAAAATAATATATGATGTGTTACATAGTTTCCACTTTCCGCCCAAACAACCTGATATATTTTATGACACTATTAATGATAACTAAAGATATACTGAAGAGAGAATGAGTATATAAAACGTTCCGATGATAAAATGGGTAAATTCCAATTTATTTTTTTTTATTCTGATTAGTCTAGTAAATTAATTCTTTTAATTTTTTTTTTGGTACATATGTCCAATTAATTACGCTCTAACCATTTGTTTAATATAAAAAATTCAATTATAAGTCCTATCTCACGATTTCGACAAAAACGACTCCTATTTTTTATTTGTTTTTTTCTACTTCTTATCAATTAAATATTTTAAACGTTTCTAATTATGTTTTGGGTAAATTTAAAAAAAATACACTAATTTTTCAGAAAATTTCGAATTTGTCATTATGTTTTTTTTCCAATTAAGTCCATATGTTTTTAATTTTGATTTTTTTTACACCTAGGTATCAAGTCAGCATGTCATGTTTGTACGACATTATCAACGATTGACACATTACATGTCACATCAGCTAGCAATCTGGTTCACTAGGTAAATGGTCAACAGTGAAAAAAAAATTAAAAATATAGTGACTTAATTGAAAAAAATTGAAAACTTAGTGACTTAATTTAAAAGAATAACACAATGTCAAAATCAAACTTGTTTTTGAAACTTATTGTCTTTTTTGGAATTTATTCCAATAAAATACGAGAACCTAAATACAATGCTAGGCAAACACTATTTAAATATAGGGTAAATTACACTTTTGGTCTATATGGTTTACCTAAAATCATATTTTTATTCCAACTATTGGAAAACTGATATGACTGATTACATGGTTTCTGAATCTTGCACCAGAGGTCGTTAGTCTATATAAAAAGATGTTCCTACACTTTTTAATTTATTTTTAATTTATTTATTATTTTTTTATATATTTTGTTACTAAAAAGTTAGAAACAAAAATGTAACACCCGGCTTTTAAAACAAAAACACCCCTGAAAATTTTCCATTTAAAACAAAGGTTTCAATACGTAAAACCATAACAAAGGGGTATATTATATTAAAAACGGGTACAAGTGTATCAAGGAGTATACAAATATAGTAACCTCCTTATAAGCCGGGCTGCTACTGACAGCATCTACAAGTCCAATTCTTGAGTCACGGACTTTATCCTTACCCTTTTAGGGTTATGCTAACCTGCAGGGACATTTAACAAACGGTATGAGCTACGAGGCTCAGTGAGTAATCGTATCTGCAAATAACATGTGTAAAATATATTCGTATATCTGTCTGGATATCGAATCCAAACTCATAGCCTTACTGGCTGACCACATATCTCTTAGGATTTCACATCCTAATTTTGTAGCCTTACAGGCTACATCATTACAACCTGCAATTATCAAACCACATCAATTATTTGCACAGATAACCATATCTAATCGTTTCTGTCACATGTTTCTTAGTCACAATGGACTGCATCACATGTCATGGCTATATAAGCCGCACCATGTCATTTTCAATATACAAGTCATAGCCCAAAGGCTGCACCAGCTGGGTTCAATAACCCGATATGATAGTCAAAAGACCGCACCATTTGGACTTAAAGTCAAATATCAAAATCAATTATGGCTCACGGGTTTGCCCCGCTTTTGCCTAGACTCACGGCTCCGTTCTTGTCATGTCATTGACTCACGGCTTACCCGGTATTGTCTTTTTACTGACTCACAGCTCCGTTCTTGTCTATTGTAGACTCACGGCTTATCTGGTATTGTCGCATTGTGTATTCATTTATTGACTCACAGCTCCGTTCTTGTCTATCGTAGACTCACGGCTTATCTGGTATTGTCTTTTCTACGTATCTGTCAACTGTTATTTTTGTCCCCCAAAGCAGTTTCAATCTATAACAGTTCAATCATCATATATCATATATGATATCAGTGAGATTACTCACCTGGATGCTAGCTGCATTTGATTCCGGTTGTTTCTTGCTTTTGCGTGCACCACAACCATTTATCCCGTACCTATATATTCATTTATATACCAAATGATAATAGGTTAATAACCATTTCAGTTGACTCTACTACACAAGAGTCCTATACAATACAATTGAGGACCATTTCCAAGCATTTCCAATCAATAACCATCGTTATAAAAATTTAATACACTTCCCGAAATATTCTACTACAGTACTTTCGGGAGGTCGTATTCATATTCCGATAATTTTCCATGAAGTTTCACAACATATTAGACCTATGTTTAAAATTTCAGGTCAATCGGATAAGCCTAGCATAAGAATCAAATTTGGAAATTGCACCAAATTTTAACAGGAGGTTTTATGGTTTCCGCCTCGCCCCGCGTCGCGCCCAGTGTAAGGGCCGCGTCGCGCCTGCTGCTGGCAGGTCCAGAAACTCCGATTTTTATACTACAAAATTCCATTTTCTCCTTTTAAGCCCTTAATACACGACTTAATCAGTAGGGGTTTTTTCTAGGACCAAAACACTTCATTTACATCAAGTTTCAAACCATGGAATTGGTGATTCCAATCCAATTCCAAAAATTCCCGTTTTTCACATTTTTGGTCCAAAACCAAAATTACTAGGTTATAATCACTTCTACTGATTTGTTCTCATCTCTAGCAACATTTGGAACTCATTAGAACCCATTAGAATCCACTGGATCATATAAACATGTATTCTAGGGTTCTTGAGCAAAGTTCCAATTTTTCAATAATAACAACATACTTTCAATTTCCAAGTTATGTTCTTAACACATGACTTATTGGAAGTTTAAAACCATTAAAACTCATAAGTCTTGACTGCATTTCAGTCATCAAATTCCTCAAGTGAAGAACACACACAAAACCTAGGTTAGAAATTCAATTTACTAACCTTATACACTTAGAATTCTTCAATTCCAAGCTAAAATCCCGTCCTCCACTTCAATTCTTGTGAATTCCAGAAATTTCCTCTTCAAGAGTTCTTCCCGTAGCTTCTTCAAGTTTAGCCACACATAGGAGAGTCAACTCTCCTATTTATACTTCCAGAATTTACAAATTTAGTCCATAGGTTCACTTTCTTGAACTTTTGGCACTATAATCAAATTTTATCAAAATAAAACTTTCTCTTCTTATGTTTTTGCCACAAGCAAACAATATTTTTACATAATTGGTCCTTCACTTGGTCAAATGACCAAATTACCCTTTTATGGTAAAATGACCAATTTACCCTTTTCTAGTATTAACTTTCTAATACTTAGGACACCATATTAAATCATAAATACTCTATGATTAATATATAATACTTAAAAAAAGTATCTTGGTGTTACAAAAAACCCACCCACCCCATACCCTATCATCTTTCTCTCCCCTCTCCCTCTCACATACACATACAATATGTATAATGCCACATGAAGCCATTATACTCCATCCACTTAAATATCTTAAAGATAAGTAAGTTTGCAGACCGTGTCCTCTACCGCCAATAACACCGGCATTGACATAAAAAAATCTGATGAATTTGGAAAATTGTTTGATACTGAACACACAACGAATAAGCGGAAAAACCTGACCAATACCTAATGTCCCTTTAAGAACATGATTTTTGGTGGCGACAACTCTTCACAATCCAACAAACTACCATCTAAGTATGTCAATAGAATGGTCGGTTTTGAGGTAGTTCTTGATTCAACTTCAATGAAGAAAACAAGTTCTAGACCTTTGAATAAACGTGGTGAGCCTGTAAGAAAGTCATATGGACCTCAAGTTGGAGAAACACCTAGTTTACGCCGTAATTCTGGACCATTCCTATCAATTTTCCTCACCTCCAGTTTGATAAACCTGGAACTTAAATAAACGAACCCCCTACTGAAATCAAAGATGGGTGTGTTCTGAAATTGGAATTCCTCAATGAAACTGAAATCCATATTCAAAAGATGAAATTCAAACCAAAATGCAAAAGCATGATAAACCTATAATCGAAGGGGAGTGTTGTTTTATGCAATCAAAATCCCACATTGAAAGCTAGATTCAGAAGTTGAAAGCTTGGTAAACCTGAAATCGTTGAACATGCTCAACTCAAATCAGAAACGAATTCAAAAGCCTGATAAACTTGCAACTGAAGGTGGTGTGTTTTGGCTTTTTTCGATGAAAATCGTTGGCTACTTGGTTAAGGATTTTTTTTAGCAAGGGTTAAAAAAGAGGGTCAGGGAAGGAGATGTGTGTGTGTGTGTGTGTGTGAGAGAGAAAGAGAGGGTGGTTAATTATTATTATTATTAAATATATAAAAGCATAAGAAGAAAAGGAAAATATATTTGAAAGGATAAGAAAGTCTTTTTTTATTGAGCTTGAGATTTTTTTTTATATGAACCAGGGACTTACGGTGGAAGATTTGAAAACCAAGGGGACCAGCCATATAAATTCTTCAATAGTTTGAACAAAAATATGATTTTGGACAAACCGTAGGGAACAATTGTGTAATTTACCCTTTCTTTTTTAAATAAGTATGACCACGGACACGTAGGGCTTTACTTTAACAAAACAAAAAAGAAATATAATCATACAAAATTAATAATGTTCATCAGGTTTAAAACCTTAGTTTTATTAAAATAAATAATCCACTCATATTAGCTATTAACGCGTAAAGCATTACGAAGATGTTTGTATTATACTTTTAATATATAAATAATTAGTTTATAGTGTTCGAGTATAGTGATATTGATTGAATGATTGTGATTAAGTGGGGATAAAAAAATATCAAGTTTTAGTAATCAACTAACCGAACAAATATGATTTTCTAAATTAAAACAAAAATTATCATATCTGATATCACCCTCAGTTTAACCTTAAGATATTGATAAAAATAAATATCATATATAATTTAAACAATTGAACAATATGTAAAAATATCTCTTCTGATATCTTCTTATCAATTATCTTTGCAATAATCAGATTAATCAAATATTTATATTATTATAAATTCAAACGGCCATATTAGAATATTTTGTTTTATAAATATTTTTATTTCAACGGACTAGATAATTATAATAAAAATCAAAACATATGATCAAGACACATATCCATATATATCATCAAAACTAATTTCCAATGTATAAACAACTTTTCTTAAAAGTATTATTATATTATAAAAATATTCGAAAGAATTGGTCTGAGTTTCAAATTCTGTTTTGGTCGACAAAGGGGAGACTATAAATACACCCAAACGACATCATATTTGGCAGCCACATGGACTCAAATCGTAGCCTTGTATTCCGCCCTCTTCAACTTTTATTCCACTCGCTGAGGAAAAAAACCCTAAAAGATTTACAAATATCGCAATCATAACAGCCCAAATCGCCGGTTTTTAATCCGAAACTTTGCGGTTTGTTCCAATATTTCCTTAAATTTCTTCTTTTTTTCTCTGTGATCGTTATTTTGGATGTCAACCGGTTGCGCCACCTCGAACCCAACCGCCGGTAGTCCCAGAATCGGCAGACAGTATACCCACCGCCGGCGTGTACCGGAACTGATGTCTGAGGCCGTTGTACCAACGATAGAGTCGCCTACGGAAAGTCCAAATGGAGGCCAATGTAATGGTTACTTAGATTATGTATCAGAAACGACGGTTAATTGTTTAGGATGTTGTACCGCCACCTGCCACCACCACCACCACAATAACCACTTTTTTCTAAGAAAAGGGTCGCCAGAGAAACGGATTTTGAAATCTTTGAGACAAGGGAGGAACCTAGGGCGTACCTTGTTTGGGCTTCTGATTGTTTTGATGGGTTTTACGGTTTTTCTGAAACTTGCATACATGGCGGGGACTCACATGGCGGAGGCGGAGGGTGGTTACAAGGCCGGAATGTTCATCTTGAGGGACTATAAACGTGATTCAGTCAAGGCTCAGAGAGTTTTATCAGACATTGATTCTTCCATGCCCATGAGAGTATTAGAAAAATACTCGAAGCATCCTGTAAGCATCGCTTTTTCCTTAATTCCCTTTTCTATTTCAAAATATCTTAAAATCGAAGAATTTTGATTGAAAAAAAATATAAAATCATGATCTAAAAGGTTAAATTTTCTGGGTTTTTCAGGTTCAAAATGTAATCAATGATTTGAGTTTATTTAAATTGAAAAAATCGAGTCTTTAAATATCATATTTTCTGGGTTTAGAACTCAACCCAATACAGAAAATCATAATTACTGAGATTTTTTATTAAATTGTTTATTGGATATAATCATCGGGTAGTTTTAATTTATATATATATATATATATATATATATATATATATATATATATATATATATATATATATATATATATTTGAATTTATCAACAACAATGAGTGGGAAGCAACAATCGAAAAATATAGTCGTCGACTCTTCAAAGAATTTTGACGTTTAGCATATTGACCATACGTCAATTTCAGGTGAAATTGGGTTTCTTCCCATTATCCAACTTATATGACCTTTCCACTACTATTTACTGAAATTACCTTTTTACCCTCCTTACCAAAAAATGGAAAGTTCTTATTTTTGTGGTTAGATTTCTTTCAACTCATAAAACGCCAAACAATGATTAATCTAATCATTAAAAAATGCAATCTTTATTAGAAAAAAAATTTATAGCATCGAAGGGTATTTTTTATTAGATTGGTTTCAGGGTCCTCATAACATGCCAAAAAAGAATACTTGACATAATTGTTAAAAACGCAAAGTTCATTTGACACATGGAGCAATATAGAAGGGTGATTTAAGCTGTGTGATTTCTTGTTTTTTTCCCACAGGTTGAAGACATTTGGATGAAACCAAACAGCAATGACTATCGCCAGTGCATTGTTAGACCCAAAAACCGTATAAGTTAGTTGAAAGATTTATTGTTTTTATCACATAATACACCATCAATATCAAATCTTGATGTCATTTTCTAAAGTATTTATTTGTTTTTAACAGAAACAAACTCGGCGACAAATGGTTATATTCTCGTTCATGCCAATGGTGGATTAAATCAAATGAGAACCGGGGTGAGTTGTCGTGTGAAAAATATCCTTTTCACATTAACGTAACAAAATGAAACTTTCTATTTTTAGAAATGTCTAACTTATTATCATGCCAGATTTGCGACATGGTAGCTATTGCCAAGATTATGAATGCCACTTTAGTCCTTCCTTCTCTTGATCATCAATCTTTTTGGACCGATCCGAGGTATGTACGATTCCCTTTTTGCGGTATTACTTTCTTGTATATGTATATTCTTTTGTACGATTGTCCTAAAAATTAAGAATGTGAATATTCATAAATAATGTATCAAGTTTGTACCTAGGCATCACATTTCTTGTGGGAATGCACAAAAAAATACTATTAAAAAATTGTAGCTCTAGTGCATTACCCCAAAATAATTTATTATGGTACCGTATGTCTTAGGTTTTGTTTTTTTATTTTTCTTTTTAGAATAAATGAATTAACGAGACATGTGACTGTTACCTTTCTACTTAAATATTTGAATCACTAGAAAGCCACGAAAATAAGGTTTCCACGCTAATAAGTAATAAGTCCCCCTTTTTAAATAAAATTTACTTAATTAATTTTTTATTTCATTTTTCCAAATATACCGTCTCGAATATTTTTTAAACATCAATACATCTAGACAACGTGATAACGTCCTTTTTACTGCAGTGATTTTAAGGACATTTTTGACTGGAGGCATTTCATGGAAGTTCTAAGAGATGACATTGAGATCGTCGAGTCTTTACCACCAGAATTCGCAAGAATAAAACCGCATTCCAAGGCCCCTGTTTCATGGTCAAAGGTGCGTATTGAAGAATCACGAATTCGAAAGGAAAATCAAAATCGAATTTCCTTTTTTCTTAATCAATATATTGAATGCAGGCCAGTTACAAACCAAAATTTCTGTTTTCTTAATCAATATAATTCATATTGAATGCAGGCCAGTTACTATAGAGGGGAGATGTCTTTATTGCTGAAAAAACACAAAGTAATTCAATTCACACTTACCGATTCAAGGCTTGTCAACAATGGACTCGCGTCCTCTTTCCAAAAACTTAGATGTCGGGCGAATTATGAAGCCCTTCGTTACTCTGAGGAGATTGAAGATCTTGGGAAAAAGTTGGTCGATAGACTTAGGAGCAATGGCGAGCCCTATATTGCTCTACATTTGAGGTAAGATCCTTTTCAACTGATGATGCATCTATCGGGTTTGACTTTTAAAAGTCAAACTTATTACTTTTGACTTTACGATCTTACATGATATAGATTACAAAATCTATGATCAATAATGGTCTATTGAAGTGCAATAATGTTATCGTTATCTCCTTAAAAATATATTAAATTCATATTTTATTTTGAATCTGATATGTTTGACCTTCAAAGTAAACGTGTAAATGCTTTAGTCGACATCTAGAGGTAACTCCGTATACCAATTTTACGAAAAAGACCAATCTTATTCTTTAGAGATAAATACGCACACCCGGTTTACCAAAAAAATCAAATTTGTATACTTTTGGCAAAAAGAGATGTACTTTGATTTTTGGAGTCAACCCTAGTAGTCTAGAGTCTAGACCGCAACTTTATAAGTTCTTTCTTAATATCTAAGACAAACATTATTCTCATTCGTAGAAACTTAATTTTTTTATTACGTATCTTATGATATCAATTTTGAGATTAAATTGTGGTCCCTTTGACTCAGAAAGTCAAATTTTACTCTTGGTTGACTTGCAGATACGAAAAGGATATGCTTGCATTCACAGGCTGCAGCCACAATTTAACAACTTCGGAAGCACAAGATCTAAGAGCAATGAGATATGGAGTCAAACATTGGAAAGAAAAGGAAATAAATAGCAAGGAAAAAAGACAACAAGGGGGATGCCCTATGTCACCTAGAGAGGCTGCTTTGTTCTTAAAAGCCATGGGGTACCCTCCAAACACCCAAATTTACATAGTAGCGGGCGAAATATACGGGAATACAAGCATGGACGCGTTTCGAAATGAGTACAAAAACGTCTTTTCACATAGCACGCTCATGACTCAAGAAGAGTTGGACACGTTTAAGCAGTATCAGAATCGTCTAGCGGCAGTTGATTACATTGTTGCCCTTGAGAGCAATGTGTTTGTCTATACATATGATGGAAATATGGCGAAGGTGGTCCAAGGGCATCGGAAGTTTGAAGGGTTTCGTAAAACGATAAGCCCTAACAGGTATTTTTGCAGTCTCAACAGTCGCAGTGTAAGGGTATCAATTCCAATGTGGATTGGGCTAGTTGTGGGTATTGGACTTTTAATCCAGCCACCTAGCAAACAATTGTGTATCTGATTTAATTCTTACACAATGCTCTTAAGTGGGGCCGTGTTGAAGATGTTGTTGGAAAAATAACTTTTTGGAGAAACATTCTTTATACTTATTGATTTTCTTTTTCGATTTTCAGGCAACAATTTGTAAAAATGATAGATCGGTTAGACAAAGGAGTGATAACATGGGACACGTTTAGTTCTCGAGTCAAGAACATTCATAAAGACCGGCTAGGGGCACCGTATGAGAGGAAGGTCGGGGAGTCTCCAAGGGTAGAAGAGAACTTTTACGCGAATCCGTTTCCGGGATGCATTTGTAACAGCTCAAATGAGAGATTAAGCAGCTTACAGCTCAATCGGAGGCCAACCCCACGAGCTTCCAATTTGTCACGAAAATAGGCATTTTTGCATGAATTGTATAGCACACATACGTAGTTTGGCTTGGCCACAACAAAACACGAGTAATTTAATTTTATTTTTGGTCTTAAAAGTTCTAGGTTTTAGAATATGTGGCAAATGTTGAAATGATACGAATTTTAGTTGCCATACTTTTTCATGTCTTATACATATACAAATGAAAGTAGGCAATTATTTTTCATGTGATGAGAAAGATGATGTTTTCATGTTGGGTGTTTGTCACGTGCCCATCATGTGCATTTAAATCATGTACGTTTTTTATGAGTTTTTTCAAAGAAAGAATTATTAAATGCTAATTAAATATTATAATTATTTTAATTAGATTTTTTTTATTTTAGAACGGCTTTTTACTACATCCTATGTTAGTTCACCTATTTTAATTAGATCACTTAAACTCTTATTAACAGCTTTAAGTATTCGATACTTAATTTCGTTTCTTGGTGAGATACCTTTTTAGGTTTTTTAAACCGAAATTAATTACGTTAATTTGGAAAAAAATTTTGGACAATTTCATTAAAGATTACCATAATTTTACATCTATTCCATATAGGTTATTAAATTTTCTTTTAAGTACAAACAATCATTTTCAAATTTGTTCCATTTTTATGAATTTTTTGGATGATAACCACTAAATAATAGTCAAGTTTTACAATAAGAACATTAACACAAGGACCAATATCACAACAACTGTACACCATAATTCTTGTTCATATCATCAAAAGTTAAAATTTCATCACAACAATTTCTCATATCTACAAGAAACGTCAATAAACTAGCAAAATGATAACATAATATAGTTACTGGAAAACGAATCTACGTGTACCCGCCAAATACCAACATTCGTTGGGTGAAGCGGTCCATACCGAGTTTGAACATCTTGTTTTGATACAACTTAACATGGTTTGGTAGTTTTTGGCTTCTTTTACTTCTTCAAATCATATCAACATTTGGTTTAGAAGTTGATGTGTTATTTTGGAAGGAGGGTGTGTATGTGTTGTGCTAAATTTGGCGTTTTAGTTCGACATAGTAACATGTTGAAAAGAAGTTTAACGTCGGTGGGGAATACGGTTACAATTGATCATTGTTTGCCATTATTTGATTTGAAATTGTCAACAAGACTATAAAAATTAAAACAAAAGAAACATAACAAATTTATAATGTGTATTACATGTGTTCGGGAAAGAAAATGTTATACATATATAATGAAACTGGTTACACCTTGAACTCATGTAAAATCAATATAAGGTTCAATGGTTGTCCCCATATCGATCACGTAACATCTTTTACAAACGTCAAAAGCACGACAAGATAAGACCTACGCTTCAAAGTCAAATTTTAATAAGACAAATTTCGGGACACGTATTTTTACTTGGGAAATCTTCAACATGCATAATATAAATAAAATTATATAATTTATATCTTCGAAGACAAGGTTATCGTCAGAAAAGTCTTTAAACTTTGACATTGTCTATATTAAAAAAAATGGCCCCTTTTTTTTTAACCGGAAAAGTGAACAAATTGGGCATTTTTTTCAAAAATAGGGTTTTGCAAGTTACAAATTCCTCAACTGGTCTTCAACTAAAGTACATAATATAAACACATAAAAAATAAGTAGGTTAGTAAGCTTTGTCGGGGATAGACATTGTTGAGTGTAAGGAATTTGCACATTCCATACACAATGTAAAACTCAAAACATTTTTAAAACACCGAAAGATTAGTAACAACTTAATTGTGTGTGTGTGTGTGTGGGGGGGGGGGGGGGGGAGGAGGAGGAAGCATCTCAACAATATAAACATTGCTAAATCATCATAAATAGTTCACTAAAACTCAATCAATTTCAAAGCAAATGCAATGCAACTTGCTTCTACTTTCCAATTTTCAAGTCAATCTTAAAGTCCAACACATCGCACTGATAACTAAATTGGGGCATGTGTATCATTATCATAATCTCACTAAACACTGTTATCATTGGGGATGTGTAAAGTTAGCACATAGCACACTAAATATCCAACTAGGTACGAGTGAGTACATCCCTCGTGCAAGTGATGTATTCTAGAATGCCATCACAAAACCTCATTTCTCCTTTTTGGGTACCCAATTCTCAAGTGGCCACAATTCTCAACCCATCCTAAGTGGATGCATATGATTATGATCAAAACAAAACAAGAAGGTTTATCCTTATTTCAAATACACTTTACAAAACTCATTTCATGAATGCTCATGTATTACATTTAGTATTTCACATAATATTCGAACATAGTATCTCAAATAAGGAAATTTTAAAATACATCATAAAATAATGACATGTGTTATCGGTAATGAACTCACCATAACTACGATAACTCTTCAGATGCACTTTCAATGATAAGTACTTAAATTGTCACCTAAAGGACATCATTCCTTATGTTAACATTCACAAATTACCCCTAAGTATCTAACCTTAGGTTTTTAGACTTAATTATCTCATGTTATTGTTCAAATACTAGTTATAACTCCATAGATAGGTAATTGAGGCATTTGAGGGATAAACATGTCAAAATCAAAGAAAACGGAAGGCATATGCATGAAAAGCAAAAACGCTGTTGTGTTTTTTATGACATGGCAAAAAACGGTCATGTGTTTGCTCAAGTTACCTGAAAATTGTGCAATTTTTTTTTTAAAAATAGCAACATATTTTACCAAAATTGATTCTAACACCAAATTTAATGATTTGTAATACTTGTACTAAGTTCAAAACATCACTTAATCATGTATTTTCATTATTAAATCATCATTACTTAATAAAATCATATATTAAATGTTAAGTAAGTGGAGTCTAATCCGAACCGACGACAACATTATAGACGAGGAAGATCAGCAAGGCGAAGCAAACAGGGATCGATGCTGGTAGCCAATACAGTTGCAAGGTTGAGCTTCGGTCGGATCAGTTCCCCTCGTCTCAAGAATTGGCTCTTCGCCTCAGTTGGGCGGTGCGAAGGGAAGCACATCAGCAGATGTAAAGTAGGTATCACGAGTCTGGGGTATTCCCCATTTTATCAGTCCACTTTAGCATATCCGCAGTTCGGTCCGAACCGAAGTCAACAGGATCGAGGAAGCAGCCTTGCTCCTGTCCGGACTTTGTAGCAGAGTCTCTACATGTGATGGATGTGGAGAGTAGAGATGTTGATAAAAGGGAGAAAGCTACCTCAAAGGCAAAGTGTACCCTTGCCAAAGTTCCAATGTCTAATGTTGTCAGAAAGTTGGTCTGCTCAACATGTTTCATAACTTGTCCCATCAGCTGGATTATTGCAAAAAAAAAAAAAAAAAAAGAAGCCAGAAGAGATGTTGTCATCTCAATTAGCTCTCCTTTCACTTAGTATATGTACAATCTCAGTTGTAACAATGAAGGTGTGATCAGAGTGAGTGTATGTGAAGAGTGTGTAAGCCAAAAATATAGAGAGTGCAGTCATATTGGTATATTTTGTATAGCATTCATATATATATATATATATATATATATATATATATATATATATATATATATATATATATATATATACACACACACATATACATACATACATACATACATACATACATACATACATATATATATATATATATATATATATATATATATATATATACACACACTCTCTCTCTCTCTCTCTCTCTCTCTCTAGTTCCGCAATGGATGTAGTTTGATCGGTCTAGATCAAGCGAACCACTTTAGATCCTTGTTTTCTTTCATTTAGGTTTGTGTTTCCTATTTTCATTTACTGAAGTTATGATTAAATTTGTAGCGTGATCACATGTCGAAGTCCATAGTGTTAACATTAAAATCACCATCTCACAAACTTCAATTTAAGGCTTTAAAACTCAAAAATGATCACTATATTGAGTTTTCATCCATGATTTGAATTAAATATGACTCAAGTTAAATTATTATCATATTATAACCTTATTAGCATGATGAATTTCTAAATACAATAATTCTATTGGTGTTTTGTCAAAATTAAGCTTAAAACTCTATTAAAAACCAAAACTCAATTTCAATATCATTGCCAATTTATAAGGGGAATTTAGTAAATATATAGAGTTTTGAGTGTTGAGAATTTTGGTTCAAATGATGATGTTCAAAACACATGAAACCAAAATATTTGCAACGGAAGCAAAAAATAAGAACATTTGAACAAAACATAAACATTTTATTTCCCACCAAGGATCAAGATTACATGCATGAAAGATAAGGTAAAACAACATAGATAAGTTAAAGATTAGGGCAAACTGCAAAAAAGTCACTAGGTTTACACAAAATATTGACTTTTACATTGTGTTTATTTTTTTTCAATTAAGTCACTAAGTTTTCCAAATTGTTGCAATTTTGACCATTTGACCGGTCAATCCGGTTGTCAACTGACGTGACGTGCTGATGTGTCAGTTTTTGATAACGTGATACTTGATAACGCCTAGTAATGTTAAGCATTATAGTCGTTATTGAGTTGTGTTTTAGATAAAATGTCTTTCTGATACGACTAATATTACTCACTTTAGTGCCAAGGGCTTATGTGGTATTTTATGAATAATACAGGGTAAAAAAGTAAGTATTTTGGCAAAGTTTGGAAGCAATGCTAACTTCAAGTTGAAGTAACACGCGCGCCGCGTACCAAAGGAGAGACACGACGCGGTGAGCTGCGAAACAAGAAGATCAGCATGGTGAAAGTACTTTGGCGTCATCACAAAGGTTCCGACATGACATGGGAGACCGAAAGTGAAATGAGGGAGAAATACCCTCAACTTTTTGTATGATTTCGGGGACGAAATCTCTTAAAGGAGGGGAGAATTTGTAACGCCAAAAACATGTTTATTATATAATTATAATAAAAAGGGCAAAATGGTCATTTTACCTCAAAAGGGTAATTTGGTCTTTTGGACAGAAAAGGACTTGTTTGGTAATAATATTTTGAGTCTTGGACTTAAAATGTTATAAAAACTGAATTTGTGTCATAAATTGTGCAAATTGTGGCAAAAGTCCTAAAAATGCAACTTTAAGGACCAAACTGTAATTTCTGGAAGTATAAAAGCTTGGAAGCTTCTTCCATTTTGGGCAGAATTTTGGCACATACGGGAGGAATTTCTTGTGCGATTTTCTGTAGAGGATTTGAAGAAATCTTGAAGATTGAAGTTGCATAATTGGAATATAGCTTCAAAGGGTAGAATTGGAAGTTTGAAAGGTTAGTTTTCCAAGTTCTTGCTAGTTGTTCTTGATGAGTTTTGTAGAACTCAAAAACTGCAATTACAATTATGATTGGGTGTTTAAATTGATGTGATACTTCCATTAAGTCATTATAACAAGGACTTAACTAAAGAAAATGGAAGTAGATTGTTATAATTGATGAATTTGAAGTTTTGGGGTTGTTAGAAATAAGAACCCTAATTCTTCACATGATTGATTGAGTGTGTTTTGGGGGTTAAAAACCTTGTTAAAATGTAAGGTTTTAGCCTAGGAATAAACCCCAAACGATTAAGAACAACATTAAGAACTTATGGACCAAAACTGCAAGCTACAGTGCATAAATCGCGACTGGCCAGGGGACCTGCACTACCGCTAGGCGCAGTGCGCCCAGGAGCCAGGCGGGGTGCGCCCAGGCGCAGTGCGCCCTTACCCTGGCGCAGTGCGCCTCCAAGCAGAGGCCAGGCAGGGGATCAAAAATGCTAACTTTTGTTTGGCTTGTCCGATTTAGCTCAAATTTGAACCATAGGCTCGTTATGGTCTGAAAAGTTTGGGAAAATTTTCATATTGAGTTTTCGACCCCTCGGGGGCACTGTAGACCGGTTCGAATGCCTCGGTGAATAGTAAAATTCATAAAAAGTTAGTAAACGGAAAGTTTATTAACTAGGCATTGTTTATAATGATATTGTATTGAACTCTATTGCATTAGAGTTAATTGGAATGGTTATTAACCTATAATCATTTTGATAATAAATGGAATTATAGGTGCGGGACAAAATCCTACGGATCTTATTTCAAGGCAAGGAACAACAAACGCTAGTTGTAGCAAACCTTCAGGTGAGTAATCTCACTCATATTTGATGTGATAAATGATAAATGAGCAGCTGCGGATTGAAAACAGTTTTGGGGACGAAAAATGACAGATATATGATTTGATATGACAAGACCAGATAAGCTGTGAGTCAATCTAAATCAATGATATGACAAGATCAGATATGCCGTGAGTCTATAATAGACAAGAACGGAGCTGTGAGTCAAACTTATATAGACAAGACCGGATAAGCCGTGAGTCTAGGCAACAGCGGGCTAACCCGCGAGCTATATCGTGAGTCTAGGCAACAGCGGGCTAACCCGTGAGCCATATTTGATTTTGAAGGCAACAGCGGGCTAACCCGTGAGCCATATCTGATTTTGTATTTCATTATAATACGTATTTGACTTTGTATAGAGAATTTTATTCTTATACATGTTATTCTGATTTGATTACTCATTGGGCTTTATAGCTCACCGTTTAATTGATATGTCCCTGCAGGTGAGCGTGATCCCGCGAAGGGAAAAGATAAAGTCCGTGACTGAGGACTTAGGATCTTGAAGTGACAGCCCGGCTTAGAGAATGTATAATATCTTATGTATTGTACTTCATGATACTCTTGTACTCGTATTGTATTAACTAATACCCCTACCTATGTTTTATTTGTAAAAATTTTTTGGGGTGTTTTTGGTTAATAAGTCGGGTGTTACAAGTTGGTATCAGAGCCGTGGTTTAAGTGAACTAGGTGTCTTAGATTAGATCCCTGGACTTAAACCTTGAGAGAAGAACAGACAAATGGACTGTTAGATATATATAAGTTGTTATTATATATGTAATCTAACGGTTTGCTGAAATTTTGAAGTATGAGAAATACACGAAGTAATCCCACTGGTGCAAATTCGCGTGGAACTGCAAGAAGTGGACCAGCTCGGTCACGCGGCTCTGTTGGGCGAAGAGCACCAGCACGGGAACCGGTGGGAGAAAATCCACCTGATATACGAGCTATTGTGGAAGAAGTGGTTAGGCAGATGATGCCTACATTAACAAATAATCCCAACCCGAGTGGCAATGCTAATCCGAGTGTCAATCCTAATCCTACTGAAGAGGCTGCAAAAAGCGTTCATGACAGGCAGCCGGAAAATGAAAGCCAAGGAGAAAGTCGGGCCCGGGCCGTAAAAGAAACTCAAGGTAGGGAAGCCTCGATAAAGAAAGTTGGATGTACGTATAAAGCTTTCCTTGGTTGTAAACCAAAGGAATTCTCGGGGACAGATGATCCAGTCAAAGCTATGGAATGGATCATGCATATCGAGAAGGTGTTCTGAGTAAGCAAATGTGCGGATGATGATAAAGTAGAATTTGCCACGAATCAACTCACAAGCGGTGCACTACACTGGTGGCAAATTTACTACAAGTCTTTAAATCTTGATCCAACCGAATCAGTACCGTGGGAACAATTCAAGAATAAGTTCAATGAAGAGTATTGTTCTGAAGTAGCGATAAAGCAACTGGAGGATGAATTCCTGCACATGGAACAGGGTTCCCGATCTGTTCAAGAATATACTCTTAGTTTTCTGGAGAAAGCAAGATTTGCTGAACACCATGTTGATACCGAAAAGATGAAGATTGATAAGTATGTCTGGGGGTTGACGACCCGAATCAGAGAAATTGTACAACCACTGAAACTGCCTACTTTCCGACAAGTGGTGGATTGAGCCACAGAAAGAGAAACAGAATAGAAGCGACAGGAAGATGAAAAGAAAGTCTTGGAAACTAAACGAAAGGCGGAAGACCAAAGTTGGACGCCTCAGAAAAAGTCGCAACAATCTGGGTCTAGGGGAAAAGGCCAGAAGGATGAAGGAAAGTGGTGTGAAAAATGCAGAAAAAGGAACACGGGCAGTTGTCGCAGCGATACTGGGTCAGTTAGCTGCCGAAATTGTGGAAAAACGGGTCATCTTACACGAGACTGTCGGGCGGACCGTAGGTGTTTCCAATGCGGGGCTACGGATCATATTCGCCTGAACTGTCCCCAACTAAAATCTGGAGTATACAGTGAAAGACCTAGGGAAGATCAAGTGGGAAAGAAAGAAGAGCCGAAGAACAGGGGACGACCGGTGGCCTCGCGAGCTTTCCAGATGACCGTGGAAGAAGCCCGTGAGAAGACGGATGTGGTTACAGGTATCTTTACTCTCAATACCATACCTGTATATGTTATATTTGATCCAGGAGCAACACACTGTTTTGTATCGGAGTCTTTGTTGCCTCGTCTGAATGTACCGTTAACCCGAATGGATGAACGTTTGGAGGTGGCTATAGCGGACGGCCGATATGTTTGGGTTTCTGAACATCTGGAAGGTTGTCAGCTTAAAATCTACGGGACCGTTTTCCCTATAGATTTGAAGCCGATGACTACCAATGAATTTGGTGTGATTGTGGGGATGGATTGGTTAGTAACGAACTATGCTAATATGGATTGCAGAAATAAAAATATTACAGTATTATCGCCGGATGGGGAATGGATAAAGATTCAGGGTGAACGACCTCGGTTGAGAATGCCAGTTATCTCCTTTGCTCAAGCCCGAAGCTGTGTTAGTAAAGGAGGGATTTCTTATTTGGCTTATGTATCGGTGGCTCAACCAATTAAAGTGGGGGTAGCGAATGTGAATGTGGTAAACGAATTCCCAGATGTGTTTCCAGATGAACTTCCAGGGTTGCCACCAGATCGACAGGTTGAGTTCACGATTGAACTGATTCCGGGAGCTGCACCTGTTGCCCGAGCTCCATACCGTTTAGCACCTTCAGAGATGGTGGAACTGCGGAAGAAACTGGAAGAATTGTTAGACAGGGGTTTCATCAGACCGAGTACATCGCCTTGGGGAGCCCCTATCCTGTTTGTTAAGAAGAAAGACGGGTCGATGCGCATGTGTATTGACTATCGGGAATTAAACAATATCACAGTAAAGAACAAATATCCGCTACCCAGAATAGACGACTTGTTTGATCAACTACAAGGCGCGTCCTACTTTTCCAAGATTGACCTGAGGTCGGGTTATCACCAGTTGAAGATAAGGGAGTCAGACATCCCGAAGACAGCTTTTCAAACGAGATACGATCATTATGAGTTTTTGGTGATGCCTTTTGGGTTAACCAATGCTCCAGCCGTATTTATGGATCTCATGAACCGAGTGTGTCGTCCGTTCCTTGATACCTCGGTGATAGTGTTTATTGATGACATCTTGGTGTATTCTAAAAGCCAAGCCGAGCATGAGGTGCACCTGCGACAGATGTTAGAGCTGCTTCGTCAAGAAAAATTGTATGCGAAATTCTCCAAGTGTGAGTTTTGGCTAAGGGAAGTTCAATTTCTTGGCCATGTAATTAATGTCGAGGGGGTGAAAGTAGATCCAGCAAAGGTTGACGCCGTGATGAAATGGGAACCGCCTAGAAGTCCCACTGAAATACAGAGTTTTCTTGGTTTGGCAGGCTATTACAGAAGATTTGTTGAGAATTTCTCCTCGATAGCTGCTCCGTTGACCAAGTTGACCAAGAAAGGTGAAAGGTTCACGTGGGCCGAAAAACAACAAGAAGCATTCCAGAAGTTGAAACAAGCTTTATGTGAAGCACCGGTGTTGGCTTTACCACAAAGCGGAGAAGAATATGTGATTTACAGCGATGCTTCAAGAATTGGTCTTGGGTGTGTTCTAATGCAGAAAGGTCGGGTCATAGCCTATGCGTCCCGCCAATTAAAAGATGCCGAGAAGAAGTATCCAGTTCATGATCTGGAATTAGCTGCGGTGATCCTAGCATTGAAGTTGTGGAGTCACTATTTATACGGTGTAAAGTTTGTTATTTACACTGATCATAAGAGCCTGAAGTACCTTTTCGATCAAAAAGAGCTTAATATGAGACAGCAAAGGTGGATGGATCTACTGAAAGACTTTGATTGTGAAATTCAGTACCACCCTGGCAAGGCGAACGTGGTGGCAGATGCTCTAAGCAGAAAAGAAGCTCCTTTGAAAGTTACATCCGCGTGCATGGGTGTAGCAAGCCGGTTACCAGAATTGATTCGTTCAGCACAAGAAGAAGCGTGTAAGCCGGAGAATGTAAAAAGCGAAAGAATGGTTGGATATTTAAAGCACCTGGAAGAAAATGCTCAGAAATTGAAGACCTTCAGAGGCCGAATATGGGTCCCGAAACAAGGAGAGGCGAAAAACCTGCTTCTTGAAGATGCGCATTTCAGCCGGTATGCAATTCATCCGGGCAGTACTAAAATGTATCGGACGTTAAAACCGATGTATTGGTGGCCTGGAATGAAGAGAGACATTGGAAGATATGTGGAAAGATGTTTGACTTGTCTGCAAGTTAAGTCAAACCATCAGAAACCGTATGGGGAAATACAACCATTGCCGGTTCCAGAGAATAAATGGGACCATATTACCATGGATTTTGTGACAAAGTTGCCGCGGACACCGCGAGGTTATGATTCTATATGGGTGATTGTAGATCGATTGACCAAATCGGCACATTTCATACCATATAAAGAAAATTACAGGGTAGATCAACTGGCGAAAATCTACATAGATGAGGTGTTATGTCGACATGGATTACCAGCATCGATTGTGTCGGATCGAGACAGTAGATTTACTTCTCGGTTTTGGCAGAGTCTTCAAAAGCAATTGGGTACAAAAGTACTTATGAGTACCACATATCACCCGCAGATCGATGGTCAGAGTGAAAGAACGATCCAAACTTTGGAAGACATGCTGAGGACTTGTGTCATTGACTTCGGTGGAAGCTGGGAAGATCATTTGCCATTAGTGGAATTCGCGTACAATAACAGCTATCATTCCAGCATTCAGATGGCCCTGTATGAAGCCTTGTATGGAGCACCGTGCCGTACTCCGACCTGTTGGACCGAAGTTGGGGAAAAGCCGTTGGCTGGACCCGAAATTGTAGCACAGACTGAAGAAAAGATCAAACTGATACGCGAAAATTTGAAGGTAGCTCAGAATAGACAGAAACAGTATGCGGACAAACGGGTGAAACCGATAGAATTCCAAGTAGGAGATATGGTTATGCTCAAAGTATCCCCTTGGAAAGGCTTAATCCGTTTTGGGAAGAAAGGGAAGTTGAGTCCTCGTTTCATTGGACCTTTCCGTATATCCCAAAGGTTGGAGCCGTGGCGTATAGATTGGAGTTACCTGATGAACTTCATGGTATACATGATGTATTCCATGTGTCCCACTTGAGGAAAACGTTGTCTGAAAAGTCTCAACACATACCCCTTGCTGAAATTGAGGTAGATGAAAAGTTGAGATACCCGGAACAACCTGAGCGGGTGATAGACCGCAAGATAAGACAGCTGCGAAACAAGAAGATCAGCAAGGTGAAAGTACTTTGGCGTCATCACAAAGGTTCCGACATGACATGGGAGACCGAAAGTGAAATGAGGGAGAAATACCCTCAACTTTTTGTATGATTTCGGGGACGAAATCTCTTAAAGGAGGGGAGAATTTGTAACGCCAAAAACATGTTTATTATATAATTATAATAAAAAGGGCAAAATGGTCATTTTACCTCAAAAGGGTAATTTGGTCTTTTGGACAGAAAAGGACTTGTTTGGTAATAATATTTTGAGTCTTGGACTTAAAATGTTATAAAAACTGAATTTGTGTCATAAATTGTGCAAATTGTGGCAAAAGTCCTAAAAATGCAACTTTAAGGACCAAACTGTAATTTCTGGAAGTATAAAAGCTTGGAAGCTTCTTCCATTTTGGGCAGAATTTTGGCACATACGGGAGGAATTTCTTGTGCGATTTTCTGCAGAGGATTTGAAGAAATCTTGAAGATTGAAGTTGCATAATTGGAATATAGCTTCAAAGGGTAGAATTGGAAGTTTGAAAGGTTAGTTTTCCAAGTTCTTGCTAGTTGTTCTTGATGAGTTTTGTAGAACTCAAAAACTGCAATTACAGTTATGATTGGGTGTTTAAATTGATGTGATACTTCCATTAAGTCATTATAACAAGGACTTAACTAAAGAAAATGAAAGTAGATTGTTATAATTGATGAATTTGAAGTTTTGGGGTTGTTAGAAATAAGAATCCTAATTCTTCACATGATTGATTGAGTGTGTTTTGGGGGTTAAAAACCTTGTTAAAATGTAAGGTTTTAGCCTAGGAATAAACCCCAAACGATTAAGAACAACATTAAGAACTTATGGACCAAAACTGCAAGCTACAGTGCATAAATCGCGACTGGCCAGGGGACCTACACTGCCGCTAGGCGCAGTGCGCCCAGGAGCCAGGCGGGGTGCGCCCAGGCGCAGTGCGCCCTTACCCTGGCGCAGTACGCCTCCAAGCAGAGGCTAGGCAGGGGATCAAAAATGCTAACTTTTGTTTGGCTTGTCCGATTTAGCTCAAATTTAAACCATAGGCTCGTTATGGTCTGAAAAGTTTGGGAAAATTTTCATATTGAGTTTTCGACCCCTCGGGGGCACTGTAGACCGGTTCGAATGCCTCGGTGAATAGTAAAATTCATAAAAAGTTAGTAAACGGAAAGTTTATTAACTAGGCATTGTTTATAATGATATTGTATTGAACTCTATTGCATTAGAGTTAATTGGAATGGTTATTAACCTATAATCATTTTGATAATAAATGGAATTATAGGTGCGGGACAAAAACCTACGGATCTTATTTCAAGGCAAGGAACAACAAACGCTAGTTGTAGCAAACCTTCAGGTGAGTAATCTCACTCATATTTGATGTGATAAATGATAAATGAGCAGCTGCGGATTGAAAACAGTTTTGGGAACGAAAAATGACAGATATATGATTTGATATGACAAGACCAGATAAGCTGTGTGTCAATCTAAATCAATGATATGACAAGATCAGATAAGCCGTGAGTCTATAATAGACAAGAACGGAGCTGTGAGTCAAACTTATATAGACAAGACCGGATAAGCCGTGAGTCTAGGCAACAGCGGGCTAACCCGTGAGCCATATCGTGAGTCTAGGCAACAGCGGGCTAACCCGTGAGCCATATTTGATTTTGAAGGCAACAGCGGGCTAACCCGTGAGCCATATCTGATTTTGTATTTCATGATAATACGTATTTGACTTTGTATAGAGAATTTTATTCTTATACATGTTATTTTGATTTGATTACTCATTGGGCTTTATAGCTCACCGTTTAATTGATATGTCCCTGCAGGTGAGCGTGATCCCGCGAAGGGAAAAGATAAAGTCCGTGACTGAGGACTTAGGATCTTGAAGTGACAGCCCGGCTTAGAGAATGTATAATATCTTATGTATTGTACTTCATGATACTCTTGTACTCGTATTGTATTAACTAATACCCCTACCTATGTTTTATTAGTAAAAATTTTTTGGGGTGTTTTTGGTTAATAAGTCGGGTGTTACAATATTACAACCTTTGTTTTTTTCCTAGGTCAAGTTTTGTGAAGTTGTTCAGTATGTTCAAATTATATATATATATATATATATATATATATATATATATATATATATATATATATATATATATATATATATATATATATATATGCATCGAATTCGATTTTGCTTGCTTTTACGAGGAGTGTATTTTTATTTTTTACCATTTACTTTTTTGTCGTAGGCTTATCGGCATACAAGTTCTGGCATTCAGTCTCTAACAGAAGAGGATATAGAAAACACTACTTTATAAAGAAAGTTATAACAACAACAAACTTCTTGTGGTGTTATGGTACTTGATGTTCTAGAAAACGAGCTAGCAACATCAGACAATAAACCAAATCCAAATATTCTTCCTTTATTGACCCCTCTGGTGACATCAAACTATCTTTAGTTATCCAAAAGGGGATGTGAAGTAGTAATCATCACCATACTTAGCCACCATAACAACTTCATAAGCCTCTTATGATGAAGAAAATAAAATAAATGTAAAAGTAGGATGTTATTCTGATTGGGATTTATAATCATAATCGTTAAATTTTTTAATCCAATACTAGAACATGTCAAGAAAATACCTTAAATATTCCGGCCTTTTGTGTAATGAATTCTTTAGTAAATGTTTTGGTGTATAACCTTGCATAAATTTCAACTCCAGTAGGAGGGCATCTCAGCTTGCTTCCTACAAAACAACAAATTTAATAATTTCAACTGTCTAAAGTGGAAACTAGGGTGAGAAGAAAACAATTTACCATTGTATTCTTATGGTGACGAATGGAAATGGAAACCCCTGTATGTATGTTTGGAAATACAACCATCTTCTAGTTTGTTTTGTTTTGTTTTGCTGACTGTGACAAACATTTCCATTTGGATGTGTTCCGTACTGTTGGAAAATTAATTTTAATTGATTTTATAAAATGGGTTTTCCCCATTTTTTTCATAAAACAATTTAAGATGAATGAGAAATTGTATCCCAAAGTGAGGAAGTTGGAAGAAGTTTGAAAATAAGTTAATGGGTTTTAACTCATCCCACATTGGTGGGGGAATGAAAAGGAAGTGGGTTTATAAGTCTAAAGGCTTTCATGCTTTGTAAGACTTAAAGCACAAAGGCTCTCTCTTGCGCGCGCGCGGGGGAGGGGGGTTGCAAATGCGAACCAGATTGGGTTGGGTTCACTGAACTTGTGTGTGAGCGCGCGTCCTGCGGGTACGAATGCACAATTAAAACGTATTTCAGTTTTGATATGGTATTAAACAGAATTTAATTCGTCAGTTATGTTTTTGTGATTAATTCGTCGATTATGTTTTGTGCTATATAAACAGCACTCGTGCAACTGATGGAAGACACTGATGAAACGCTTTTCTCTTCTTCTCAACTTCTACGTACACTTTGTTCTCGTGTTACAACCAAGGTATAATCTGGGTCTAGTGACGGTTTCGGGCAATCTAGAAGAGTTGCTTCCCGCTGTTGTATCCTGGGAAACAAACACCAGTACCGGGCGAATTTGTTTTAAGGAAACTGTGTCAAACACAGGCCTCAGCAACTGCTATCCTTTTCCTTGTTCTTTGGCATTTTCGGTTCATATTTTCCTAACATTCTTAAAACAAATTCGTTTGTGCCAAACGAACAACGGCAAAAAAAATTTCTGCTATTAATTCTTGCAATTCAGAAACTGTTTTCTAGTAACAGTTTTCTGTTTTTCAAAGCTTTAGTTTTTTGCCTTCTAGTTTCTGTTTGCAGAATTAGTTTATTATATTATACTTTGATTGAACTTACACGTTTTGGTTTGTGTTTATAGCATGACAACTGGAACTTCTGATACACTAAAACAAACGAACCCTCCTCCCCAAGGGACTCCAACGATTACCATGCCGAGTAATCATGCGGAGAAACCGGAAAAGTTTTCCGGTATGCACTTTAAGAGGTGGCAACAGTAGATGTTCTTCTACCTCACTACCTTGAATCTTGCGCGATTCTTGACCGAGGAGTCCCCTCAACTCACTAAAGATGCGGATGTCCAAGCCGTGAGTGCGCTTGACGCTTGGAAACACTCCGATTTCTTGTGTAGGAACTATGTTCTTAATGGTCTTGTTGATTCACTTTATAATGTGTATTGTGTAACAAAATCGGCTAAAGAACTATGGGACTCATTAGACAAAAAATACAAAACCGAAGATGTCGGGGCCAAGAAATTTGTGGTTGCCCGGTTTCTAGACTATAAAATGAATGATAGTAAGTCGGTAATGACACAAGTCCAAGAACTTCAAGTCCTCCTACACGATATCCATGACAAGGGTATGGTTATAAGTGAGACCTTTCAAGTTACTTCTATAATCGAGAAGTTACCCCCGTCTTGGGTTGACTTTAAGAGTTATTTGAAGCATAAATGAAAGGAAATGGCCATTGAGTACCTCATTGTTCGACTCCAAATCGAGGAAGACAATAAGGTTGCTCAAAAGAGTAGCAATATTAGTTCTACTTCCAAAAAAACCAATGTTGTGGAACATGGTCAATCTTTTGGGAAGCACAAGTCTGTTAAAGGCAAATTCCAAAAGAAAGGAAAAGGTGCCAACTTGGGGGCGAAGGGTGGAAACTTCAAAAAGAAGTTTCAAGGTAATTGCCACAACTGTGAGCAACCTGGGCACCGAGCTGCAAATTGCAAGCTTCCAAAGCGACAAAAAGCTAAGGAGGCGAATGTTGTGGAGCAAATAACCCGCGATGTGTCCGACATCGATATTGTCGTGGTCATCTCTGAAGTCAACCTCGTGGAGTCTAATCCAAGCGAATGGTGGGTTGATACGGGAGCCACTCGACATGTTTGTTCCAATCGTGAGTGGTTCCGAAACTTAAAAGTTATGGACAATGGCGACAAGCTTTTCATGGGGAACTCGGCGACTTCCGATATCTAAGGTGTTCGAAAGATTGTGTTGAAGATGACGTCGGGAAGAGAGTTGACGTTGAATGATGTGTTGTATGTCCCAGAGATTAGAAAGAATTTGGTCTCCGGGTGGTTATTGAACAAGCATGGTTTTCGCTTAGTTTTTGAGTCGGATAAATTTGTATTGACAAAAAGTGGTGTGTATGTAGGCAAGGGGTATGCCGAGAGGGGCATGTTTAAATTGTGTGTAATGGCTATTCAGCCAAATACTAATGCAATGAATAACTCTTCTACTTACTTGCTTGAGTCTTCAAATATATGGCATGCTAGATTAGGACATGTTAATTTTGATACTCTTCGACGTTTAATTAAACTCGACCACATACCACACTTTATTATTGACTCAAAATACAAATGCAACACATGTGTTGAATCAAAATTAACACGATAATCGTTCCAATCCATTGAAAGGATTACCGAACCCCTTGGTTTAATACACTCCGATGTGTGTGACATGAAGTCGATTCCATCCAAAGGTGGAAATAAGTACTTTATCAATTTTATTGACGATTGCGCTAAACTTTGCTATGTTTATTTACTTAAGAGTAAAGATGAAGCAATAGACAAGTTTAAAGTGTATAAAAGTGAAGTTGAGAATCAACTCAACAAAAAGATTAAAGTACTACGAAGTGACCGTGGAGGTGAGTATGTATCACCATTTCAAGAATTTTGTGCAACTCATGGCATAAGACATGAGCTTACAGCACCTTATTCACCACAACAAAATGGCATTGCGAAAAGGAAAAATCGGACCTTAAAAGAGATGATGAATGCCATGTTACTTAGTTCTTGGTTACCCCAGTCAATGTGGGGGGGAAGCGATATTGTCAGCTAATTACCTTTTAAATAAGGTACCCTGGAAGAAAACAGATAAAACACCATACGAGTTATGGTCGGGTAGAAAACTGTCTTACAAATACCTTGGAGTGTGGGGGTGTCTTGCAAAGGTAGTCATACCTACCCCTAAGGTTGTAAAGATCGGACCCAAGACTGCTGATTGCATATTTTTTGGGTATGCACAAAACAGTAGTGCTTATTGATTTCTAGTACATGATTCTAAAATACCCGATATTAACAAGGGTACAATAATGGAATCAAGAAACGCGTCGTTCTTTGAAACCGTGTTTTCGTGTCTTGATAAACTTGACACAAGTGCTCCAAAACCGAATGCACACGATGCATCTTGGCATGAAGAAGCAAGAGAAGAGGACATAGAGCCTCGACGAAGCAAAAGAGCACGAGTAGAGAAATCCTTTGGCGATGATTTCTATACTTATATGGTTGAGAAAGAACCTCAAACATTTCGTGAAGCAGTCACTTCTTCTGAAGGACCTCAATGGAAAGAGGCAATTAAAAGCGAAATGGATTCCATCTTGCAAAACCATACATGGGAGCTAGTGGATTTGCCTCCTGGATGCAAACCACTAGGCTATAAATGGATTTTCAAGAGGAAAATGAAAACCGACGGTTCCGTTGACAAGTACAAGGCGAGGCTAGTAATAAAGGGCTATAGACAGAAAAATGGCCTAGATTACTTTGATACGTACTCTCCAGTGACACGTATAACGTCCATCAGACTAGTACTTGCCATTGCCTCAATTAGGAACCTTAAAGTACATCAGATGGATGTTAAAACAGCTTTTCTAAACGAAGATTTAGAAGAGGAAATCTACATGGAACAACCGGAAGGGTATGCTGCCCCAGGAAAAGAGTCCAAGGTTTGCAAACTCGTGAAGTCAATATATGGGTTGAAACAAGCCCCAAAACAATGGCATCAGAAGTTTGACCATGTGATGATGGAATGTGGATACAAGATTAACGAATGTGACAAGTGTGTTTATGTTAAAAACACAAATGATGGGTATGTTATCTTGTGTCTTTATGTTGACGACTTGCTTATCGTTGGTAGCAATGATAAAATGGTCCAGTCAAGTAAAAACATGTTAAAGGCGAGATTTGACATGAAAGATATGGGTTTGGCCGACGTCATCCTGGGTGTGAAGATCACAAGGACTGACAATGGAATTAAATTGAGTCAAACTCATTATGTGGACAAAATTCTTGACAAGTTCAACTCCGGTGACTCTAATATAGCAAGGACACCAATTGATACAAGTAATCACCTAAGCAAAAACCGAGGTGAAGGAGTTGCACAAGTAGAATATGAAAGAATTATTGGTAGTCTGATGTACCTCATGAGTTGTACCAGACGTGACTTAGCTTTTGCAATAAGCAGATTAAGCAGATATACCAGTAATCCAAGTTCTGAACATTGGAAGAGTATTACAAGAGTATTACGATACTTAAGGTATACTCGCACGTTTGGGTTGCACTATACACGACATCCGGAGGTGATCAAAGGGTATAGTGATGCAAATTGGATATCGGATGTAAATGATTCCAAGTCAACCAGTGGTTTCTTGTTCACACTTAGAGGTGGAGCTATATCATGGAAATCCTCCAAACAAACAGTTATAGCTAGATCCACCATGGAATCTGAGTTTATAGCAATTGACAAAAGTGGGGAAGAAGCTGAGTGGCTACATCAATTCCTGGAGGACATACCGGGATGGCCTAAACCAGTTTCCACAATATCTATCCACTGTGATAGCCAATCGGCTATTGGACGAGCGGGAAGTGCTATGTACAATGGTAAGTCTAGACATATTCGTCGAAGACACAATACCATTAGAAAACTACTCTCTACTGGCATTATATCTATCGACTATATAAGGTCTAAAGATAATATTGCAGATCCGTTAACCAAAGGGTTAAACAGGGAGTCAATTGCGAGAACCTCGAGAGGAATAGGACTAAAACCCATGCATGAACCAGTTATTGCAAAGGAAAACCCAACCTAATTGACTGGAGATCCCAAGATCTAGGTTCAATGGGACAACCTACTTGCATTTAACGTTTGTGAATCACTGTTGGGGTCATCCCTAACCCATTCCTAAAACATACAGTGATGCAGGTTAAGCTTTTACTCATTGATGATAGATTGGATATCATCACACATTAGCTTTTAATGATTATGATGGAATCACCTATGTAAGAGAGAAGTGGGGTCGCTTCAAAGGGAACTGTGTGGGCACATTCCTAAGAGCTCTTACAGAACCAGGCAAGTGTCCATGACCATAACGGACACATCAATGAGAATCTAACTAGGTCAGGGCGAATCATGTGAGACACATATTGATTATTTACACAAATGGCAGAACAGTTCAAGGACATCGAGTCTACTGGTCAGCTAGTAAAATAAATATGTTTCTTAAGGGAAGGTTCAAAGGGTAACACCTACCTATCCTATGCATGATTCAACTGCTGGATTTTATCTTGAGTAAGATGAGAATGTACGATCAATTTTCATTCATGTGGGGGATTGTTGGAAAATTAATTTTAATTGATTTTATAAAACGGGTTTTCCCCATTTTTTCCATAAAACAATTTAAGATGAATGAGAAATTGTATCCCAAAGTGAGGAAGTTGGAAGAAGTTGGAAAATGAGTTAATGGGTTTTAACTCATCCCACATTGGTGGGGGAATGAAAAGGAAGTGGGTTTATAAGTCAAAAGGCTTTCATGATTTGTAAGACTTAAAGCACAAAGGCTCTCTCTTGCGCGCGCAGGGTGTGCAAATGCGAACCAGATTGGGTTGGGTTCACTGAACTTGTGTGTGAACGCGCGTCCTGCGGGTACGAATGCACCACCGGTCGACCAGAAAAGTTCAAGGACCTTTTTGCAAATATTTTTCCTTTTCATAATGGTCCGTAACTAAAAATTTAATACAATTAAAACGTATTTCAGTTTTGATGTGGTATTAAACAGAATTTAATTCGTCAGTTACGTTTTTGTGATTAATTCGTCGGTTACGTTTTGTGCTATATAAACATCATTCGTGCAATTGATGGAAGACACTGATGAAACGCTTCTCTCTTCTTCTCAACTTCTACGTACACTTCGTTCTCGTGTTACAACCAAGGTATAATCTGGGTCTAGTGACGGATCGGGCAATCTAGAAGAATTACTTCCCGTTGTTGTATCCTGGGAAACAAACACCTGTACCGGGCGAATTTGTTTTAAGGAAACTGTGTCAAACACAGGCCTCAACAACTGCTATCCTTTTCCTTGTTCTTTGGCATCATCATCATGCTGAAATATTGTATTTCTTTCACCATGTGCCCACCAAGTTGTGTAACTAGGGTGAATATGTTAATTAACAATTGAAACTCTATAATCCCTCTTGTTATATAAGGCTTATTCTTGCATATAGAACAAGGAAATTTAATATAATCCCCACTAATAGTTGCTTCATTTGAAAAAGAAATGTGTGAAATGTTAGTTCTATATGCCCAAGGATGATCATAAAATGATATTACTAATAATACATGATCCTATAGGGTCACACCAACAACAAGTTTGACACCAATTGATCATTTAAGAACGTTAAATTTGATTTAACATCAAATGATACTAAACTTGCAATTTAATCTTGTAGGCTATTATTATTTGAGATAAATAAAATAACTACAAAATTAAAGGTTGATTAGTAATTCATATGTGATGAATTAATTAAGTGTAACAATTAAATTGTTTAAATTGTTAAACGATTTAATTGATTTATAAATAAGCCTTTTATTTAATTTAATTGGTAAATTAAATAAAATATATATATTGTTATATATATATATATATATATATATATATATATGTATATATATAATTATACAATTAAGATTGTATATTTAGATGGTTTATTTATATATAAGATTATGGGTTAAATGTTATCCCATTTAAGAAATAAGAAGATGTATTATTTATAAGCTTATAATTATATAAGTTTTATAAATAATAAAACCTACTAGCACTACACTTGATCATCCATAATTTAAGCCATGATGGGAGACACAAAAGCATGCATTGAGTTGTTTAACTAGTGGAAGATGCTAGCTTTTGTATATTGAAATCACATGGGTCTTTCCTTTCCAACTAGTGGCATTTGCTTTCTCCTTTTGGTGGGTTAAATGGACGATTATTGTGTATGAGTGGTATCATCTTTTGCATCTTAATATTCAGCCAAAGACTCTCCCAAAGTGCAAAAGCAAAATCGTTTTTTGCTAAGTGAAGAAAGGAGAAGAAAAGGGTTTTCATCTTGCAAGTTGTGGAACTAGCATTCAAGTGTGTTCAAGCTTGTGGTGGATCAACTATAGAGGGATTCTAATTTGATTCCTAGCTATCAAAATCATCCAAACCAAACCCAAGAACAAAGGTTATGATCTTGAACTTAAACTATGTTTGTTCTTCATCTTATCTCTACATGCATGTAGCATGATCCTCTTGAAAATGGAATTTGTGTTCATGATTTTATGCTTCCGTTGCAAACTCTTGTTTTTGAAACTAATTACATGAACCATGATTTCCAACAATTGGTATCAGAGCCATGGCTATATTGCATGTTTAGATAATAAGTTTATTTGGATAAACTTGGTTTTTGGAAGCCATGAATGTTCATCTTCTTGAATGAAAGTTTCATGCATGGCTTCTTTGGCAACATGCAAATATATAATCTATGATTTTATGTAACCAACTATATTTTATGTATACATGCATTTGGTTACATAGATGTTGCCTTAGAAAAACAAAGTGTTGATTTTCTTATGATTTTATGTGATAAAATGGTGCATAAACAAGCCAAGGACCATATGATGCATGTTTTGTGTTTGTATTCGATTTGGTTGTAATCTATTCTTTTATTCAAATGGTTTGTAATAATAATTAGTTATTTACTTCTTTTATTCATTTTGTAATTGTTAGAATAGTTGTATTTTATTTCATTCACAAAATGTAACAAGAGAAAAAAGTAAGAAAAGATTGCACCCAACAGCAGCACTTTCTGAAGAGCTGCTGTCCAGATTTCAAAAATGTTTTGGAAGTGTTTTATAAATTCATATCTTGATCATTTGGTGATATACTTGTTGGTAACTTTAATATCTAGTATATACATTAAGTTTCAACAAGTATTAGCATCAATATGGCCAAGAATGAATTGAAAAATGCAACAAAAACCACATTTTTTCCTTCCTGCTGCCCCTGATTTTCGCAAGTTTTGAAGAGGCAGAAGAAAATTCACATCTTACTCTATGACGTCAAGAAATGGTGGTTCAAGTGTCATTTGGTGATATAAGAAGCTTGGCAAAATTGTAGCCAAATCGAAGATCATTTGGTTGAGTTTTTGTCACCCTTTTGTCCCTAGGTTTGGACTTGATATTTCATGTGTGGCTCACATGAAATATCAAACTAGTTGGCTTGTGTTTATGCACCCATGCATGCTTGTGATGTTTGAATGTTTTATTATGTTATGTTGTGGATGAAAATAAGATTTTGCATGCTAGACAACCTAGATAATTAAACATAATCATCAAGGAGTTTGTATTTTCAAAAGTTGACATTTAAAACATAAGATGTGATAAAATTGGTTTTATTAAAATGGGTTTTGTTATAAAACCTATTAAGTCAAGTTTTGAAAATGATTGAAACAAGAAATAAAATGGAGATTTTATGAACTCTTACAAACTCCAACCCTAAGTAATAATGGTAATTATTTAGGATTATAAATTGGTTCTAATATATGTGATCAAACTCAAACTTAATATTGGATATTAATTGTAATCTTGACCACAAACAAAGAATCAATAAAATGGAGATTTTATGATTTAGGAACCAATTAACAAAATAAGATTTAATGGTACCATGTTCATTGGATGCATGCAATCTACATGATACCATATGTTTTTCAAAATTAGAATTGTAAAACATTCAAATCCCTTATGAAATACGAATCAATGCCGTCCCTCTTAAAGACACTCATGTATCACTTGTATTTCCTTGTGGGATAAAGGATACCTAACCACTTGGAATCTTCTTGTGATACAAGAAGTAGTTTTGCAATATTGATGAGATAAAGGACACCTAACCATTAATAGTTGTCAAAACTACACGTCCGTTTAAGTAGGATGATTCGTTTGGAAATCTCTTGTGATAAAGGTCACCTAAGCATTAGAAATCCAAGGCATAGATGGGATCAAACATGCCAAACTTATAAATGTTATAATGGGATCCCATAACTCTAGAAATTATATTTGGATATAATTGGTAAATCGTTACCTACCTTGTTGATTCGAATAGGCGGGATAAAGGATACCTAACCACTTATTCGTGATGCAACTTGGATTCTAGACCTTAATTAATTAAAGTTTATGAAACAAAAAAGGGTATTAATTATTAAGGACTTAATATCATAATTTACTAAATAGAACCTTGTTAAAATTTTGTAGATGGCACCAAACAACACACACTCGGCTCCTAACAAAACCTCACTACGGTCTCTCCTTGAAGGAGAAAAACTTAACCATACCAACTTCTTGGATTGGCACCGTAGTGTGAGAATTGTTCTAAAACAAGAAAAGAAAGAATATGTTCTCAATGAACCACTTCCAGAAGAGCCCCCTGCCATTCCTAAGCC
The DNA here is from genome assembly GCA_023525715.1 of Cichorium intybus. Taxonomy (NCBI): domain Eukaryota; kingdom Viridiplantae; phylum Streptophyta; class Magnoliopsida; order Asterales; family Asteraceae; genus Cichorium; species Cichorium intybus. The sequence continues at coordinate 21,349,731 of CM042012.1, forward strand.
CGCACACGATGCATGGCTTAAAAAGATGGATGATTCCATCGATGCATCATGCCTCATGTTGGCAACCATGATTCCTGACCTTCAGAAGGATTTGGAGAATCATTCAGCCTATGACATGACTCATCAACTAAAGGAAATGTTCCAACAACTTGCAAGAACGGAAAGGTTCGAAACTGTTCGGGCTTTCCATGCTTGCAAGATGGAGGATGGGCAGTCGGTAAGCTCTTATGTGCTCAAAATGAAGAGTCACATTGATCATTTGGCACGTCTTGGAGTTGTGATGCCCGAAGAGCTAGCAACGGATATGATCCTTAACTCCTTGACAAAGTCCTTTGATCCTTTTGTCATGAATTTTAACATGAATGGTTTCAACAAGACTATCCCGGAATTACATGGGATGCTAATTACCGCGGAAAAGAATCTGCCTAAGAAAACCACTCAAGTTCTCATGATCAAGGAAGGTGGCACAAAGAGAACTAGACCAGAACACCCCACCAACTCCAAGGGCAAGGGGAAAGCAAAAGCTTTCAAAGGTAAGGGCAAGAAAGTTGTCCAACCTTCCCATCCGCCCAAGAAGAAGGCAAAGGTTGCCAAAGAAGACACATGCTTTGAATGTGGCAAAGCTGGGCATTGGAAGAGAAATTGCCCTACGTATCTTGCGGAGTTGAAGAAGAAGAAGGCCGGTGAAGGCACTTCAGGTATCTATGTGATAGACCTAGAACTTTATAATTTATCTCCTAACACATGGGTATTTGATACTGGTTGTGGAACTCACATATGTAATATGTTGCAGGGGTTCAAAAGGAGTAGGCGACTGAAGGCAAATGAGGTAGTACTTCGGGTTGGAAACAATGCAAGGGTTGCGGTGGATTCAATTGGAAGTTTTAATTTATTACTACCTAATGGCTTGTGTATGACATTGTTGAATGTTTATTATGTTCCTAGCTTGACTAGGAATATTATTTCGGTTGCTAAATTAAGACAATGTGGATTTGATCTTTTCTTTAATAATGATGATATTTGCGTTTACAAAAATAATGTATTCTATTTTGAGGCTAGGCCTTTAAATGGAATTTATGAAGTAAACCTTGATGAAAAGACTAACCATGGCTCTTTATACCACACTTTCACCAAGAAACCCAAATTTGATTTGAGTCAAACCTATCTATGGCATTGTCGCCTTGGGCATATAAACAAGAATCGCATATCCCAACTTCAAAATAGTGGACTTTTGAAGGCAAATGAGAATGACTCATTTGATATATGTGAATCTTGTTTACATGGCAAGATGACTAAAGCTCCTTTCTCCGGAACCAATGAGAGAGCAAAGGACTTGTTAGGAATCATACATACGGATGTATGTGGTCCTTTCAAGCCAATGACTAGATATGGTGAAAGATATTTCATCACCTTCACTGACGACTTTAGTCGTTTTGGATATGTTTATTTAATTAAACATAAACATGAGGCGTTTGAAATGTTCAAAACGTTTCAAAGTGAAGTGGAAAATCAACTCAACAAAACAATTAAAGTTCTTCGTTCTGATAGAGGAGGTGAGTACTTAAGTACAAACTTTATGGATCATCTTAAGACTTGTGGAATTGTTTCACAACTTACTCCACCTGGAACACCACAACATAATGGTGTGTCTGAGAGGCGGAACCGAACACTATTGGATATGGTTCGATCCATGATGAGTAGAAGTACTTTACCTTTATCATTTTGGGGTTATGCTTTACAAACAGCTGCTCGTCTCCTAAACATGGCACCTACTAAGAAGGTAGATAAAACACCTTATGAGATATGGCATGGAAGGGTTCCATCTTTATCCTATCTCAAGGTATGGGGTTGTGAAGCTTATGTTAGACAAGAAGCTTCAAACAAATTAGAACCCCGTTCAACTAAATGTATCTTTGTAGGGTATCCGAAAGATTGTCTTGGATACTATTTCTACAATCCCATCGAGAATAAGATATTTATTTCTCGAAAAGCTGAATTCCTAGAAAACAAGTTTCTGACGGAAGAGGCTAGTGGGAGGTTTGTGGAACTTGAGGAACTTCAGGAACCACAACCTGATACACAAGAAGTTGAATCTAGCATTCAACAAGAAATTGTTGAACCTGAACAAACGGTTGATCAGGAACAAATTGTAACACAAGGTGTTCGCAAATCTGGTAGGGTTCGAATTGAACCAGAAAGGTATGGTTACCTTTTGATGGAAGAGGAATGTTATACGATAGATTCTGATGAACCCGTCAACTATCAGAGTGCAATATCATATCCTGAATCTGATAAATGGCTTGAGGCCATGAACACTGAGATGCAATCCATGCACGATAATCAAGTTTGGAACTTGGTTAATCTTCCCACCAATTGTAAGACTGTTGGGAACAAATGGGTTTTCAAGAAGAAAATCGACGTGGATGGAAATGTTCACACTTTTAAGGCTAGACTTGTCGCTAAAGGATACTCACAGACTCATGGTATTGACTATGATGAGACCTTTTCTCCAGTGGCAATGATCAAGTCGATTAGGATACTTTTTGCCATAGCCGCGTACTATGATTATGAGATATGGCAAATGGATGTCAAGACCACTTTCCTTAATGGATACTTATTGGAAGATGTCTATATGGATCAACCTGAAGGTTTTGTCGATCCCAAGCATCCAAACAAAGTGTGCAAGCTTAAAAGATCTATCTATGGATTAAAGCAAGCGTCTCGAACATGGAACATCTGTTTTGATGAAAAGATTACGAGTTTTGGATTCATCAAAAATGAGGATGACTCCTGTGTTTACAAGAAAGCTAGTGGGAGCATTGTCATAATCCTAGTATTGTATGTAGATGACATACTTTTATTTGGAAATGACATCCCAACCTTAAAAGGTGTCAAAGCGTTCCTTGAGAGTTGTTTCTCAATGAAGGATCTAGGGGAAGCTGCTTATGTATTAGGCATAAAGATCTATAGAGATAGATCTAAGAGACTTATTGGTCTTAGCCAAAGTGTATATATTGATAAAATCTTGAAAAGGTTCAAGATGCAAGACTCCAAAAGAGGATTCTTGCCAATGCCGCATGGCACCATCCTAAGCAAGTCTCAGTGCCCAAACACTAGGACTGAACTTGAAAGGATGAAACATGTCCCATATGCTTCGGCAATTGGGTCCATCATGTATGCCATGTTATGCACTAGGCCCGACGTCTCATGTGCCTTAAGTATGACTAGTAGGTATCAACAGAACCCAGGTGAAGCCCACTGGACTGTTGTAAAGAACATTCTTAAGTACTTGAGAAGAACTAAAGGTATGTTCTTAGTTTACGGCGGTTTGGAAGAAAGCTTAAAGGTAAAGGGTTACACTGACGCAAGCTTCCAAACAGATAGGGATGATTCGAAATCTCAATCTGGGTATGTCTTTATTTTAAATGGAGGAGCCGTGTCTTGGAAGAGTTCCAAACAAGAAGTGATTGCACAATCCACTACAGAATCAGAATATGTTGCTGCTTCAGAAGCTGCTCAAGAAGCTGTCTGGATGAGAAAGTTCATAGAAGATCTAGGGGTTGTTCCTTCCATTCGGGACCCTATAGAAATTTTCTGTGACAATCTAGGTGCTATAGCTCAAGCAAAGGAACCTAGATTGCATCAAAAAACCAAACACATTCACCGAAGGTATAACTACATTAGACATGAAGTTAAGAATGGTGAAATAAGTATTCACAAGGTTCATACAGATCAAAACTTGGCAGACCCATTCACGAAACCTTTACCCCAAACTAAGCATGAAAGTCATGCTAAGGGTATAGGACTCCGTTTTTCTAATGAATGGATTTGATTTGTGTTTAATGTTTTATGAATATGAACTTATGTAAACGACAATAATTATGTAATATATGTGACGTGATGTTTCATTCATAATTTTGTGTTTTATTAGCATGTTTAATCCTTGAATAATTTAGTTATTCTAAACGTCCATAGTCGATCATAGTTGTGGGAGCAATTATGAAGTAAGACTAATATGAATTGGATTGGTTGACTTTTATGGGTAAAAGCAGCAAAAGGTTGCAACCAAATTCATAGGTACTTGTCAGTGAACAAGTATTGGACTTGACCCGTTTCAAGATCACTCCATGGATCATCATCATAAGTGATTCTTGAATAAAGGTATTATCATTGTATCCTTTGACCTGAGATACATATTTGGGACTCAAGTGTAGAGTGTACTATGCTTTGATATGGTTCACAGTTGTTCTTGAAATACAGACAACCATAAAGGCCATACTCATGCATAGTATTAACTATATGAGGGGCGTATGTAGTCAAGACGGGATTTGTTCCTCTTATGTGTTGAGAGTTAGACATCTAAGGCGCCTGTTTGAAAGTTGTACATAAAATGAGAATGATTAAGATCCATGTCTCATGTTCAACATGATGTCTATGACAAAGGGATAATTGATAGATAACCTTATACATCAATTAGAGCCTCGTGTTTTCTGAAGAATTGAATGTTGTTGAATGGCACAATGTCATGTGTTATTAGGGGCAGTGAAATGTTGCTAGATGTTTACCACTGTCGATATCATTCTATGATGCAACCTTGTGCAAGTGGGAGATTGTTAGTTCTATATGCCCAAGGATGATCATAAAATGATATTACTAATAATACATGATCCTATAGGGTCACACCAACAACAAGTTTGACACCAATTGATCATTTAAGAACGTTAAATTTGATTTAACATCAAATGATACTAAACTTGCAATTTAATCTTGTAGGCTATTATTATTTGAGATAAATAAAATAACTACAAAATTAAAGGTTGATTAGTAATTCATATGTGATGAATTAATTAAGTGTAACAATTAAATTGTTTAAATTGTTAAACGATTTAATTGATTTATAAATAAGCCTTTTATTTAATTTAATTTGTAAATTAAATAAAATATATATATTGTTATATATATATATATATATATATATATATATATATATATATATATATATATATATATATATATATGTATATATATAATTATACAATTAAGATTGTATATTTAGATGGTTTATTTATATATAAGATTATGGGTTAAATGTTATCCCATTTAAGAAATAAGAAGATGTATTATTTATAAGCTTATAATTATATAAGTTTTATAAATAATAAAACCTACTAGCACTACACTTGATCATCCATAATTTAAGCCATGATGGGAGACATAAAAGCATGCATTAAGTTGTTTAACTAGTGGAAGATGCTAGCTTTTGTATATTGAAATCACATGGGTCTTTCCTTTCCAACTAGTGGCATTTGCTTTCTCCTTTTGGTGGGTTAAATGGACGATTATTGTGTATGAGTGGTATCATCTTTTGCATCTTAATATTCAGCCAAAGACTCTCCCAAAGTGCAAAAGCAAAATCGTTTTTTGCTAAGTGAAGAAAGGAGAAGAAAAGGGTTTTCATCTTGCAAGTTGTGGAACTAGCATTCAAGTGTGTTCAAGCTTGTGGTCGATCAACTATAGAGGGATTCTAATTTGATTCCTAGCTATCAAAATCATCCAAACCAAACCCAAGAACAAAGGTTATGATCTTGAACTTAAACTATGTTTGTTCTTCATCTTATCTCTACATGCATGTAGCATGATCCTCTTGAAAATGGAATTTGTGTTCATGATTTTATGCTTCCGTTGCAAACTCTTGTTTTTGAAACTAATTACATGAACCATGATTTCCAACATGAAAAGCATTGACGGATGAGTGATATGTCCTGCTAAGATACCCCTCATTTGACATTTTGTACATTCAGTCTATATTGCTACGTGTTGACGTAGTGAGTAACTACATAGTTTATGTAATTCAAGCATGACAAGTTATGGTTGTGGTTTGTAGTGACCAATAAATTAGTTAGAAATAAGGAAGGCGACAACTTAGACATGAATGTGGAATAGACTTAATAGATTGTTTTAGTGTATACACATATGCCATATATGATACACAAGACATATGTCATCCTTTAGGATTTATACAACCACAACTAATGAACGGTGGAAGTATCAATGGCCAGAAGCGTATGTTGTGATGGTGATTAGTGGTGTCGAATCTCATGAAACACAATCTTATACAACAACAATCATCAGTTAGCAAATCTATTTGAAATGGTTACATGAAGCAAATCGATTTGAAATGGATACATGAACCGGCATAAAGAATAAACTACTGCAACATACTTTATTTTTCATAAACGTATATTATTTTGCACATAATCGCAACATACTTACATTGGTATCACATATCAAATACACCATAAACCTTGTGTTCAAACATGAGATTAACAACAAGCCCTTCAAATATAGTTTTGATTTATCACAAAAAATAATAAATACATTAACAATAAAATTCAATTAATTTAAATTATTATTACATATATAAATATAATATGTATGATTTAAAAGTAAAATAAATATAATATAACACTTTCCTAAAATTAATGAAATTATACTTATAAAAGAAATACAAACTATGAAACAATAGGCAACTGTCACTTTCTAATTTCCTACAAGTCTTCCTATTTTCTACTTTTAGTGTACTACATACTATATTTATTTTCTTTTTTCTTACTCTACATCTCATGATACATCTTTCAAGAAAAATCTCATGATTCAACATCCAACATTTCAAAAAATCAATTTGTTTTGGGGTTAATATTCTCATTTGGTCACTTAACTTTCTGATTTGTGCTCATTTGGTCACTTAACTGTATTTAACTTATAATAGGTCACTTAACTTTTTATTTATTTCCGAAATAGCCACTGTGACCGGCTACAACAGGTCATAGTGACGATTTCTGGATAAAATAAGAAAGTTAGGTAACCTTTTACAACTTAAACAAAGTTAAGTGACCAAATGTGCACAAATCAAAAGGTTAAGTGACCAAATTCGACCTTTAACCCTTGTTTTTATGCATTCCGTCGTCTCAACTGGTCATTAGATAATCCCTACTTATACGTTCAAATTTAGCTACAGAAATATTCCTTCTCTGAAACTTTTCTTTCTACAAAAGTTATAGCTCAAACATTTACCACAACTTTTTATTCAAACAAAAAACCAGCAACAACACTTCAAATTTTCAATAATCCACAGTTTCACACTAAAAATATAAAACAGCAAATTAGCACTTTAAGAGTATATATTAGAGAAGAACCTCATAATATGACAAAATGAATTACAACTATAGTCTATGAAAAGAATTACTTTGTATATTAATACATTTGTAAGTTCTTATATTGCTTTTGCTTTTTATACCATATATATACATGATGTTTTCCATATAACCATTTTTTGACTCATCACTACTTTGTCTACTCTAGAAAAAGCGAAAAATACGTCTACCTTAAGTGAAAGTTTGGTTGATTTAATGTCTATATTCTCATTCCAGAGATACGCTAAAACTAAATAGAAATATTAATAGACAACATAATTATTTTTTGAAGTATGTTAATTAGTTAAGTATATTTATTTTTAGACAAAATTGTAAAAATTGTCCATATGGTTTGTCAAAAATTAGTACTTTAGGTTAAAAAGTTTTGGATTAACATCATTGATCCAAAATAGGTTTTTTGTTGCAGTTTTATTCCGAAATTTTTTTAAAAAACTTAAATGACAATTATGCCCTTGGTATTTTATTTTTTATTTCTTTTATTTACTTTAGAATTTTTATAATTAAGAATAACCAAAAAAAGAAACATACCCCCTCCTACGAACCCACCCAATGTGACAACTGTCAAATTAAGTCAACGAAAGTCAACTCAAGTCAACCAGAGCGTACATTAGGTCAATATTTGAAATGTAAATTTCATAATCTATACGATGTATTATTGGATATTATAATACTACATATGCTAATTCAAATCAATTATACGAACAAACCCTGCTGAGCTAGATGTTTTTAATATAAAATATTTAAAAATAATAATAATAATAATAATTTACGTCGTGAATAGTATCCGACGTGAATAGTGAACTGTAAAATTTAAAACTCGTCCGAATATTACAAATTTTATATCAAAACGTAGACAAAAATACGACGGTTCCGAATATATATTTATATTTTTACCAAACGTTACATATAAAGAGTTATGATAAAAAACGTATAATTTAACTTGAAAACGACGTTTAATTATTACAATATATTTATTAAAAAAAAATTCTCCTACAGTTGGTGGAGTTTGAATTTTGAACGTTTGAAAAAAAAATTTATTATTTTATTTTATATAAAGTGGGCCCCACTTCATTATTTATTCAATTTTACATATTTTACCCCCAAAGAACTCGTATTTTCATTTCGACCCTTACGTATTCAATACGTATTATTTAATTTATCAAAAATATTATGTCGTTTTATAAAACGAAAAATTTACGGTCAAAACGATATTGTCGGTACGAACAACCTGACGTCAAAATTCAATATTATTAATATTAGTTTTATATTTAATATTTTCTTTTTCATTAAAATGAAATTGTATTTACATTTAAACCCTATATTTTTATCAAACTTACAATTTATACCCTCTCGTTAATTCGTTAAAGACTTTTATTTAAAAAGTTGATATTATTAAACTACGATTTTTGTAGATTATATTTTTATAAACAAAAATCATTCGTTTTATATAAAAAAACTATTTAATCTATTTAAAGAGTATTTTAAGGGTATATTTTGTCATAATCAAATTCTAAAAGCCATAAAAGCCATATATATGTAATCTTGAGGGCCGCAATACGAAAATAAATCTACTATAAATAGAGGCTCAAATCCTCTCATTTCTCACAACTCATATCTCGATCTCTATATCACTAGATAGTATTGTTAGAAGATTCTTCGATATATATAGAAATATACGAAGAATGAGCGTTAGAAGTAGTTATTTCAGTTATAAATATAGTGAGTTCGAGTTAGAAGCACGAAGAGTCGGGCGATCTAACAACAGTTGGCGATAAGATCCTAGTCGATATTGAGGTGAGTTCATACCCCTTCTTTTTATCTTTATTCAAGTTTTTAAGGGGGAGAATACAAGTTATACTATAAAAATAGTTATTTATACTCATTTATAACAATAGTAAACGAAATGCGAATTTTGTAAACATCATTAAGCAATTCAATTATAATTCCAAAAATAATATTGAATGATCTACTTACGAGGGCGGTGTCTAGGCCGATCATTTGGGCTAGGTTGTTGGATTTTCGAAAGGCTTATACGCTGAAAGGGTCCTGCCTCCCCATTTGATCTTCTACCTGGCCGTTCTTTATTTGATAGTCATGAAATATTATATTAGAATTAATAAATGGTATAACCAATTTATTACACCACTATGGTGGAGTATATATCTTAAAAGAAGTTCTTTATAACCATCTAAATAAGTTATTTCACATATATTTGTAAATATATGCTTTTCACAACGGAATACTAAAAATAAACTATTATAGGATTAGTTTGTTGATACAAATGTTACTATGATGTTTTAAAGAAGACAAATAATTATATAAAATATATAATTATTATACATTACTATATTATCATGGGAAAAATGATAATGGACAAATACAAAGGTTTTTCATATACAAACTTTAACAAGTTGATTGATACATACATTTTTGTGAGACGGGTCTTCACAGTGCTTATTTAAGTACATACTATAAGTCCTGAAATTTATAACCAGAGTCTCGGTAAGAGAACGTGATATTTGTGTATAGATCTATACGGGATTGACAACCCCGCACCTGAGCTGCTAGCTACAACTAGACCGACGGGTCTGAGGTGACAAATGCCATAACAGTCCGACGCCTGAAAAACATCAAAGCAGACCTACATGGTCACAGTATGGTTATAGGGCGTCTCGCATGGGAAATCAACTTATTAAATTGTTTACGTGGAAATATACATTTTCAATGGCTTTATACTACAAACTATGCTATACATTTTAGTCCTTGGGTTTTAAGGACTTGGATACATTCATAAGAAAATATTGGATTTTCTTGGATTACAATACTACATTTTACAAGGAAAGAGATTCCTCATACAAGTTTTATGGTATTAAAACTACATTTTAACAAGTTACAAACATAAGTATGGTTTTACTTATACACACTGATTCTATGGGAATTAAAACTATGTTTTATCAAAGATATAAATATAAGTACGGTTTACTTATACATACGACTTTTGTGGAATTAAATCTACGATTCGACTACCAGTAAACACCTATTTACACGGTTTTATACAAGAATAAAACTACGTAATACTATTTTCAAGTATACAAATACCTATACATTTTCGGTTTTTGGGTTTTAAGACTACTACTCATTTATAAGAAAATATTGGATTTTCTGGTTTCAAACACTATCTTTCTACAAGGAAAAATGATTATGGATTTTCTCATACAAAAATCTTATGAACTCACCAACGTAATGTTGACACTCTTTCAAACTACTTGTATTCTCAAGAAATTGATAAGGTAACTACAACCTTTGACGATAGGTCGCTATGGCGTCATACTATGTATTTTGATATCATATTGTAATTGTATTTAAAACGTACAATCTTTTGAACTCTCGTAACATTTACAATTATGTATATGATGGATGTGTTTGCTTTGATCACTATTGTACAAACGTTGTTGTGATACTGTTCGTGAAGTCATCCACCCTCAGACGTTTCCGCCATCGTGGTTTGGGGGTGTGACATCCAACCCCCTTACACACACACACACACACACACACTCTCTCTCTCTCTCTCTCTCTCTCTCTCTCTCTCTCTCTCTCTCTCTCTCTCTCTCTCTCCATCCCCACCTGCCAGAGCACAATCATCTCGTTGTAATCTGTTGTCTGGAGCACCACCTTTTCGTCGAATCTGGAAAAACAAATAAGGGCGATGTTGGATCTGGAAAGACGAAGACCACATTGACTCCATCTCTCACATCCATCAGTGGCTCTTTCTAGATCTGGAAACCATAAACTCAATGTCGGTGTTGTAACGAGATCAAAATCGAAAGACGAAGGACGACTTCGATGACGCATCCCCTTGATGGTGGCTGAAAACCGAAAGATGAAGGACGACTCCGGTGAAGATGGTTTCGTTAGGTAACAACTCTGGTGGTTCCTGCGTTGGCTGTTGTTTCCGACATAAATGGTGGTGGTGGTTTCCGGTGTTGGTGGTTTCCGGCAAAACTAATAAAGAGAGAGGTAGAATCTCATAAAAAGGGATGTGGGTGGGTGGGCTGGTGGGGTAGTTTTATATTTTGTTTTTTGTTTTATTTTAATCTAGATAAATGGTAAAGTAAATAAAAAGAAGGAAAAAACAACTAGAAAAGGCAAAAAAAGAAAAATCACACTTTTAATTTTGAAACGGAGCAAACCGCAACGAAAAGAAAACTTATTTTGAACCAGTGGTGCTAGTTTAAAACTTTTTGGACCAAAACGATAATTTTCAGCAAACCACAGAAGACCATTTTTGCAATTTTGTCTTATCATTATATGTTTTTTGCATTATAAATCATTATATGTTTTTTGCATTATAAAATAAGATGGTGTATAAATGATATTATTTGATAAAAAATAACACTTAAAATATCGGCAGCCATTTATTGATGAGAAGCTGTTCCACCATTATAGGAAGATAGAGCTTGTGCATCATATACACATTTACACAAATTTTTCTTTGAGACGGCTTACACATGTTTCTTTTATTTTGCTCAAATGCTACAAAACTATTATAAAATGAAGCTCCAGAGTTGAATCTAATACGATTATCACAAAAAACTAGTCTTCTACAGCCAACTACTAAAATTGTAAAATTAACAACGCAGATAATTGTGGGAATATGACAGCGGAAAAGGCATGGCAATAAATTCAAAGCTAAAGACATGAATAAATCATAGCACTCAAGACTCGAGGAGATATGATATCGTACCAGTATCGACTCTTAGGCTGTGGGGTATGCCGCACGCGGCCCCCCACGCGTCCTCCACCTCAGCGACGAAGACGCGGCAAACACCGCCCCCCCCCCCCCTCCTCGATCTGTTGCGTCCCCACGTCGTCATCCGGTGAACGTTTGAAGACGCCCAAATTCAATAATGTAGCCGTTGGTAATTAATTTTTTTTTTTTTTTTACTTTCACTCTATATATATATACATTTGAAATACATCATTCACACACAATACACATCAATACACACACATTTCTCACATACACATCAATACACACAAATTTTCAAATGGCTGGTGTGGGAAATGGAAACGGTGCAGGAAATGGAAACGGTGCTCGGCATTAGACTTAACAAGAAGAGGCAGCGTTAGCGAGGGCCTGACTCATCCAAAGTGAAGACCCTGATGTGAGGAGTCACGCTCACGGTTTCTGGCAACGTGTTGCGGATTCGTTTCACACCATTTTGGACGTCAATGAATATAGGAATAAAGATCATATTTGCTTCAAATGGAGGAATTTGTCATTTAAAGTGTATAACTTTGAACGACTTATGAAGGCGAACCGCCACGAGGGAGTCACCGACGAGCAAATCCTTTCCCAATCGTTGGAAGAGTATCGGGCGATGTACGACAACGATTTCACACATATGGATGCGTGTAATGTCTTGAAAAATGAACCTCGATTTAACGTATATCGTGTCTAGGATTTTAATTATCGTATTTTGTGTTTGAATTAACGTATTTTGTGTTTTAATTTATCGTATTTTGTGTTTTAAATTAATTTAGGACATGTTTAATTTTTTTATGTCTTTTTTAATTTAATGTAATGTTTTTGTATTTCAATATTATGGTTTTTAATTAATATAATGCTTTTATTTAAATTTAATTTAATGTTTGGTTTTAATTAAAAAAACGTAAAATAAAATTGTGACGTGGAAATTAAAAGGGTGGTCATGGGAGTCTTGCACACCCCTAGTGGAAGTCTTGGTGACATGGCGCTGACGTGGCGGAAGTCTTGGGTTGTCATGGGTGTCTTGCACACCCTTCAGCCTTATACACAATAAATTTTAAAGACAACATCATAAAAAGAACTATCACTTTTAAAATGAGATTGTATATATAAATAGATCGACTTTTGCCATAGTAATTATAAATCAAAATTTATACTTTCTCTTTAGCAAACCCTAGAAAAAATAAGAATTCGAAAAAAAATAAGTATATAAAATTGACTAACACAATAACACAATCAATACATATTACACATAGAGATATAAAATAAATATAAGATGAAATTATCAAAACGTTAAACAAGAAAAACTAACGATTCTGAACATTTTAAACATATAGAATTGATTAACACAATAACACAATCAATACATATTTACACATACGAAAGGTGGACATAGATAATCACATCCTAGTTAAATTGCGGACAAGCACCCTTGGTCGATCCAGCAGATTAAATTGAGGATCAACAGTCTTGGATGCTCAGTAGAGTAAACCGAAGATCAATTGTCTTGACTGCTCCAATAGATTAGATTTTTGCCTTCGTGAAAGTTCCATATTTTCTATTAATTTGTTACTTCTGAACATGTTTTTCCACTATATTTCAACTCCAAAATTTTGTAGAGGATTTTGGGCCCTTCCTTTCGACCTTTTGATCCCCTGCGTTTCGTCGTGTCTGGAATCAAAATGGTCTTATAAACAAGTTTACACTACGGAACTTTTAACTTGTATTAGATCATGGTTTTTTTTATCTTATTGACACTTGTGTTTATTTTGATTACATCAAATGGTTGGTCCAACTAAAATTATCAACACAATAAAGAGTTCAACGTTGACGATTGTCTCAAAAATTCTGGAGGTCTTTTTAAATATTTTGAACTTGTCCTTTAGGACTTGGGGTTTCAAAAATTTTGGAGGTTTTTAAAAGCTTCATTTATCCTTTCGTTTACGGTTTATCATATCATAATCTCATTTGTAAATAGCCTAAAACGCTTTTGGGATTTTTAATTGATTTTTAAAATAATTGCTTATATAGATATTAATCTTAAATTCATTATTTAATTAATGATACAATTTTGGTCGTATTTGTTTAACTTAAGTTTTCTAAGTTTTTTTTTCACTTTTACCCTAAATGGGCTTCTGGTTTTTATACTCAAAAATTTGGTTGAGCTTTTGCGTTTATAGATATTTTTCTCGTTTCCCTTCCACTATTGGTAAGCCCGTGCATACCTGTCACCTGACCACTTTTGCCAAGTAGTGTAAATTTTGCCATGGTGAATATTTAATTGAGACTAAATTCAAAATTGATTCGTTGTACAATTCATACCCATTTTGACGAACGAAAGCAAGAACACGAAGAAATATTCAAAAGAAATTGTTATTGTAACTCAAGATTCTTTTCAAAGGTTACAATGATCTCTTTATATAGGGAGCTGCTAGACCAAATTTTGGAAAATTGAAACTAACAGAAAATTCCACTAATTAAGCATCTAACTAATGACAAAAAATTTAGAAATTAAGAAAACCGATATTCTACTATTAAAACAGAATAAAAATAAACTAATAGACTAGAGAAAATTTGGAGGAAGATTCAAATCAGGGGTCCAAACAGTGAAATTTTGGGTTCAATTGTGGACCACATTGCCTACGGTTGTTTGCCAAAAGTTCATATTTATAGTTGTCTTTTTCTTTCTTTGTATTCTTACTTTTTATCTCGATAATGAAACTCTAGTAGTCTTTGTCAATATGGTTTATTAATTCACATGGTATCAGAGCTCTATTCAATCATTTATTTATGATGGTTGAAGGCGACTTGTAGCAGGCACGGTAAACCCGATGTGCGCGGATCAAACAAAACAACCGTCAAGCCTAGGGTGTTGACGGTAAACCTGATGGTATCGATTGTTTGATGAATTTTGGTATGTTTTTCTAGTTCATTTTTGTATTCGTTTTGGTTTGATTTGTTTGATTTTGAGGGTTTCATTCGTATCTAATGTTTCTGGGTTTCTCGATTTTGAGGGTTTTAATAGTTCTTATTTTCTCGTATCTACTTTTGGTGTTGGGTTATTGTTTCATTGTCTATTTGCAATATGGCTCCAAGAGATAATTCTCTTCAGTCTATTAGTACCCAACTCGATGGCAAAAACTATGCTTATTAGAGTAATGTAATGAAGAATTTATTATGGGGGTTTGTTACAGGCGTGAAAGGTAAACCAACAGATGAGAAGACTGCAAGTTATGCGACCATATTGGATTGGGAGACTGATAATTCCAAAATTATCACTTGGATAAGCAAAGTATGACACAGCAAAGGAAGTTTGGGATCACTTAGATAGGTTGTAGACTCGGTCTAATTTTGAAAAATATTATCAGTTAGAATTTGATATTTGAGCCCCAACAAAACAATCTGAGTATTAAGGATTTCTATGCTTCTATGTCTGATTTGTGGGATCGGTTAGCTCCCACATAATCTGCTGACTTGAACCCCTTCAAGCCTTGCATTGCCAAAAGGGAAGAGTGGCGGTTGGTTTAGTTTTTTAATGGTGTTGCGATCAGATTGTGAAGGCTCGCAAAACAATTATTCATCGCACTCCTCTTCCCACAGTCGATTCAGTGGTTCATGAATTGATTGCTGAGAAAACTCGTATCAAATCTCAAACTGATAAAGTTTCTAAAATAGCCACGAATCCAATTGTTTTTGTTGTTCCACAACAACCCCACGCCTTAAATCAATCTTGATCGAAAGTGGCATTTGACGAGTGTGCTTTTGTAAAAAGAAGAATCATTATAAGTCCCAATACTCCTTGTTGTTTGCTAAGAGAAATCAACAGCAGCAAAACAAAATTCTTAAGCAGTTTCAACCCCTACAGCAAAACAAGACCTGTGGACAGTTTCTGCCTCACCCCTCATTTCCACCTCTTCGTCCTCCACAGTTCATTATTGCTGCTGCACCTTTTGAAGAGGCTGATACGACGATCACTTCATCGTCAGCTTTGGATCCTCAAGTTTTTTAGCAGTTCAGAAAGTTTGTTGCCTCTAATCCTACTACCATAGTACCATATCAGCCTCTATCTCTCACTCAGGTCTGTCATCATCTCAGCATATCATCACACATTTGTCATCATTTGCTTCGTTATCTCCCACTTCTCATTTTTCTATTATGTTTGTTAGTGATACACCTATGCCAGTAGAGGGTATTGGTTCTGTTGTTACCCTTATCTCTCACTCACTAATATTTATTATATTCCACACTTGCTTTGAATCTTTCTTTGGTCAGTCAGCTGAGTGAAATTGGTTACTGGGTCTTTTTTCTGATTCGCTATGTTGTGTACAGGACCCATAGTCTCGGGGGTGATTGGGATAGGTCGTAGACATGGGAAGCTTTACGCTTTGGAGCAGCTCCACATTTCTAATGCAGCTCCTTTAGTGTTGATTTTTCCTTTTTTTCGTTTAAATCGTTTATCTTCTAGCTTTTACCTTTGACATTCTCGTTTGGGACATGTATTTGCATCATGTTTACAGTTTTTATCCTCTAATGATGTGTTAGGATTTGATATATAACTTTATACATTAGTGATCTCTAGTTGGAAATCATTAGTATAAAGTTGTAAATTGGTTTGTTTCTGAATTTTGGAGCAAAAGAAAGATGAAGTCAATCATTGTCGGTACATGATGTTAGATTAGTATTTATCTAACAAGTAAATGTAGATTGCATCAAGTATTGAAATGTTTTAATATGCATAGATTTTACAAGTTGTAAGTTTGATGTCATAATAAAAAATAGATTATCTTTAATAAAACCCATATAAATGAACATTTGGCAACTCAAATAATAAGTGATGTATAGAAATGTGCATTGAAATGAGAATTAAGTATTGGTATGATAACATAATTTCTAAAATTAAAATAGGACGTCTAAATGATAAACGTTAGCAGATGATAAATATTAAAGGATCTTGAAATCTTAAGATTTAGGTACAGAATACCTAAAAGACAATGATTGAATAATTTGAAATCCTTTAATGATGCAAAATGTGGACTTTGTATTTGATAGGTATTGACTGTGATCAAGACATGGATATGGTATGAAACTCGATTGTTATGCAGTCTTCGGGTTGAGTATATATGGCTTTTCTTTAGTGGGGGTACATGTTACAAAGATTACGTTATTTTCTATAAATCGCAAGCAAGACATGCATGACACGAGCATATACGTATAGTGTATATGATGATGGTGTAAAGATTATACAACATATTTTGCATTCCATGAGCATAACACGGAATATATATGATGTTTTGATAAAAGATGCATGCATCATGAAATGGTAAAAACTGGAATAGTAGGAATGATATCATGTAGGTTTTACCAAGCATATGACATATCATGTAGGAATGATATCGTGTAGTAGTTTTTGAAAAAAAAAAAAAATACAGTTAAGTGTGATACTTTTTGGAACATTAGAAGTTGGTGACGATGAGATTAATTCTCTTTCTTGTCTAGGCGAAGTTAATTGACGATGTGAATTTATGATTAAATACTGAGCAATTATTTAAAAATTGTCCACGGATGGAGACATACATGTGTAAGACATTTGTGAAGTTGGAAAGATGATGAAAATATTTTATTTTATATGTAATAGTCCATATGTATCTCAAGAGACTTTCAAGTGTTATGTTGTATGTATGAACATGTATCCTAAGCACATCACATGTCACAAATAAAGGAAAAGTGATTAGTTCTCGTATTAGCCCAAGACATTTGACATAGCATGAAGAAATCGATCACTTTGGGCCTTAGCCTTTTACAATATTTTATTTTGTAGTATGTAAAAGTAAAATATAATAATGTTTTCTCTATGAATTTAGTATAGATTGAAGACATTATTTTCAATTACTATCAATTTGCTAATCTAATCACATGTTAAAGAAAGGGTGTTACACATATTCACCCTTTCGTTTCTAATCTAACGATGATATTTATGTTTTAACTGTTCCTACTGTCATCACGTGATTAGTTGAAACCTGTTGCAGTGTTCATGTATGCAATTGCCATCCAGGTTGGCCATGCCATGGTTATCAACAAGAGTCGACAACCTCTATGATGATGATGGTCCTAGTGATATTCTTTCAAAAGATCTACTTGCATCGGTATATTTCTTTTAACTCATATTTTTATTTTTTTGGTACAATTTCCTACTTTAATTGGTGAAATTCTAAAATGTCCACAAACAAACTGTTTATGGGCATTTTAGAAAAGGAAAATGACTTATTTTGATAACTATCTTTTGCGTTTGTTCATATTTGGGTAACTTTCTTTTTTTTGTACACATATGACCAACGAACTTTTTTGGAGTGTTCACATATGACAATTATTACCGGTTGGTGTAGGTTACTGCTGACGTGGCATACACGTAGGATTATATAATGACACAGAAGGGTAATGACTTGGTTTTGTTTACATTTGTGAACACTCCAAAAAAATTCGTTGGTCATATGTAAAAAAAAAAATAATAATTACCCAAATGTGAACAAACGGAAAAGATGATTACCTAAATAAGTCATTTTTCCTTTTAGAAAATCTCCTTGCCGATCCCTCGCAGGTCTAATAGAGTTTTAATGATCCCTCGCAGGTCTAATGATCCAACAATCTCACCACATCATGAAAGCTCAAATCTTTAAATTGTTGTGATAAATTATCCCATGATTTCCCTTCATTTCATAAAGTTTTAAATATGTACTTTGAAAAAAAAAGGTTCCTTTGGTTTTTTTCAATGACGAGATTGTTATTATAGAGTCTCACTTAAAAAGTTGAAAAGGGTATCAAACGCTTCCAAGAAAAAGCTGAAAAACAAGATTTGTTCGTCAGTGGAAGAGCTAACAAGATTTTATCTTTTATACTTTAAAGATGAAAACAATCTTCTTTGTGGCAAATAAATTGAAGTCAATGTACACCAAACACAATAAAACATCAACAAAGAAGCAAAAACCATCACCAATTATATATGTCAAGAAGTAATAATCCATAGCACGATAATAGAACACATCAAGTATAAAAACATCCTAAAACAAACCTTAATACCACCCACTCTACCCTTTGCCAGAGACTGACAAACTGGGACTCCATGGATTCATATTCTAATAATAAAAAAATAAAAATAAAAACCCCTCACATCTCCTGACCTTCTTCTTCTTCTTCTTCGTCATAATACTCTCCCTCTTCATCCGCCGTCGCATCTTGATACTGTTGATACTCCGACACCAAATCATTCATATTACTTTCAGCTTCAGTAAACTCCATTTCGTCCATACCTTCACCTGTGTACCAATGCAAGAAAGCCTTTCTTCTAAACATGGCAGTAAACTGCTCACTCACGCGCCTAAACATCTCCTGAATTGAAGTCGAGTTCCCAATGAACGTTGACGCCATTTTCAGACCTGTTGGTGGGATGTCGCAAACGGTTGACTTCACGTTGTTCGGGATCCATTCTACGAAGTATGATGAGTTCTTGTTCTGGACGTTGATCATCTGTTCATCGACTTCTTTTGTGCTCATTTTGCCTCTGAACATGGCGGAGGCGGTGAGGTAGCGGCCGTGTCTGGGATCGGCGGCACACATCATGTTCTTGGCGTCCCACATTTGTTGGGTGAGTTCTGGGACGGTTAGGGCTCGGTATTGTTGGGAGCCGCGGGAGGTTAGAGGGGCAAAACCGACCATGAAGAAATGGAGACGGGGAAATGGAACGAGATTTACTGCTAGCTTTCGTAGATCGGAGTTTAGTTGACCCGGGAATCGGAGGCAGCATGTTACACCGGACATTGTTGCTGAGATCAAGTGGTTCAGATCTCCGACTGTTGGATAAAAAGTCAAACAAAATTAATATTTTAATCGATGATTTTGAAAAAGTGTTATTGATTTGAGATTAGTTGGGGTTGAAGATCTTACAGCTTGGAGTTGTGAGTTTGAGGGTTCTGAAGCAGATATCGTACAGAGCTTCGTTGTCAAGAACCATACATTCATCGGCGTTTTCAACAAGTTGATGAACTGACAACGTGGCGTTGTAGGGTTCAACAACTGTGTCGGAAACCTTTGGTGAAGGGAAAACAGAGAAAGTTAACATGGTGCGATCAGGGTATTCTTCTCTGATCTTTGAGATCAGAAGGGTACCCATACCGGATCCAGTTCCACCTCCTAGAGAATGACAAACCTGGAATCCTGCATTTGAAATACAACATGGTGAAGTCAAAAACCCTGATCTGAGACGCATATACCTAGATCTATAAGTGCGATCAGTTACAGACACAAAGTAAACAGTTCGTGACCAAACTCTGATGAACAACAGGTGTTTGAGATAATGTCTACGAGAAAATAGAATGATCTACTAGAGATATACTATAAAATACGATCATTAAACATATACTCTGTATGAGAAAATGTTGAAGGAAATACCTTGAAGGCAATCGCAGTTTTCGGCCTCCTTCCTGACAACATCAAGAACCGAATCAATCAACTCGGCACCTTCTGTATAATGACCCTTAGCCCAATTGTTTCCAGCACCCGATTGACCAAAAACAAAGTTATCTGGTCGGAAAATCTGACCATAAGGACCAGATCTGAGACTGTCCATGGTACCAGGCTCAAGATCCATGAGCACAGCCCTTGGTACAAATCTCCCACAACTAGCTTCATTGTAATAAACATTGATCCTCTCTAGTTGCAGATCGGAATCACCTTGGTACCGACCGGTGGAATCAATGCCGTGTTCCGCACAAACCACCTCCCAGAACTTAGCACCGATCTGGTTGCCGCATTGGCCTCCTTGAATGTGAAGAATCTCACGCATGGTTGGTTGAAATAAAACGAAAATCAAGAGAGAATTGAATAGAATTAGGGTTTGTTTGAGAGTAAATTTGAAGAGTGAAAAAAGTTAGTGGTGGGGCGGAAGAGTGTTGATATGGTTTTATAAAGATGGGAAGGGGTCTCAACGGTAATTAATGGGGTTTACGAAAAAGTTAAGTTTTGAAAATACAAAGCGGGATTTTGAAAACGGTCCGGCTATTCGAAGTGCGTGGGCCGTATTTGAATTTTAAAAATGTGAGGACAGCTGTCTTATGATAGCATTTAATAAATATTTTGTTTCTTTTTTGTTATTTCAAAATATTTAATAGAATTTTCCATTTAATAATGAATACCACCAAATTACCCTTTAATAATCAACACATCAATTATTACACAAGATCTATTCATGAAATATATTTCACCATCAATAAAGCTCTTTCGGTGGTGCATATGTATATAATAAAATGTTGAATTAGCTTTTGAGAATGTCGGTAGTTTTTTTTTTTTCTTTTGAACAATTTACTTATGTTAAAGTAATTTTTCGGCCACAAAAGGTCATTTTCTAACAAATCAATATGACTTAAAAGACACGGAGTTAAATTTGTTTATGCTTTTTTTGGAATCATAACGCACCTTCACATGCTTATAACATAAGCAAACAAGTGAAAAGAAAATACGATTACTCGATGCACATGGAAATGAACATGGATGTGTTGGATCAACTTTTTCTCGAGATTTGTCAGGTAACCATGTTATGCTATGTCTATTTAATTTTGTTAGGTGGTTATTATATAGATGGTTTGGGGCCAAATGTTACCATCACCAATGAACAATATCCAAGTGTCCAATAGTTGTTGTTATGTTATTTTCAGTTAACAATAAAATACAAAATGGAATAAAAATACTTCGTATCATTTTATTGATTTAATTATTAACATTTAGGTTAATTTTTTAAATAGCAAACTGTTTAAAAGTTGAAGTGTATGGGATTCAAACCTGATCAATCCTATTTTAGAGTATTTCATCCGAAATGATATTAATGTTTGAGTTAATATCTATGATCATAACTAGCTATTCAAAATTTCTAATATAATACTGATAATTGTTTGCACTTTGCAGCCATTGACGTTTTCCTAACGGCAGGAAATTTGTTTCATTTTTACTAATATGTTGGGCGTGTTTGGCGCAGAGTTTTTCGGAGCATTTGAAAGTTTGTAGCTTCTAGCGTTTAGGAAAAGTCCTAATAAAAACAAAAAGTTCCGTTCGGCGACACGAGCTTGAAGAATTTATTTTAAACAAAACGCTACTATTTTAAAAACTAGTTGAAATAACATTTAACAAAAAGCTCCTACCAATTATACTATTAATTACTAAAATACCCTTAAAATTATAACCAATATTTACGTAGATGCCCTTTTATGTAATTTTACATATTTTAAAAACTTTCAACTACTCTTGCCGAACAGTCATATACAAACTAAACGCTACAGCTTCCGGCTACCAACTACCGACTACCCGCTACCAGCTACCAGCTTCCAGATAGTTTTGTCAAACACGTCCGTTATATTCTACGTTGCATTGAGATGACATTCATATGGCGTCCACACTCAACATGACAATTTATGTAATTAAATTTTATTTTGTTTTTCTTAATATCAAACTAAATGTTATGAAAAAACCAAATAAAAAACACAACAAAATAATTACTACTACTAGATCTGGATTCATTCTATTGAAAAGCCAAAAAAAAAATGAATCCATGGGGTTGTTAAATAAGTGCAAGAAGACAAAACTTAGATCTGCCAATGGTTTTGTTCTCCATGAAAAAACATAAAAATCGAAATCTATAATATTTTTTCTTCGTGGTTTATTCAAAGATCGAAGCTAAAGACGATATGAACTTTAATTCAATACATATGGAAACCATCATATGATGAGTTTTATATGCATGAATACGATTTAAAAAATATATTAATAAGAGTAAATTACACCATTGGTCCGACTATTGAAAATTTTTTGCCTAAGGTTGCAATTTTGGTCCAACTATTGAAAATTTTATGTAGATGGTTCTTGTGGTTTCCAAAACAAACATCGAAGGTCCCTGTAGTTTCCAAAATGTTCACTGGTGGTCTCTGTATCGGGTAAAATAACATTCTTACCCTTTTCTTTTTCTTTTTTCTTTTAACTTTTGATGGGTTTTAATACATAAAATAGAGCGTTTTTCGCAAAAAAGACAATGAAAGCAATTAAAAATAACTAGTTTATTTTTACACCATTTTAACAAACTATCAATGATCAATTTACATAGGTTGGAATGATATTAAAACAACCATAGGGTGATTAAGAATGACAACTTTTCTAGCCTTTGATATCACTCGGAATTGGGGAGTTGAAAAAGATGGCAAAGACAAAAATCTTGCTCTTCTGTATAAGTATCCACCGCCAAGAGTAAGACAATTAGAATGCTAGTTCCCTTCTTGTATCATGAATTTCCTAAGCCTTTAAGTACTTAGCACAATTAAGTATTAAAGGAGAATCACTTCTAGCAACTAATACCCTTAACTAGTTTTCACAAAATAGTGATAGAGAGGGAGAGAAGAAGGGCCGACGATTTGCATGAGAATGAGAGAAAAACTAGACTAAAATTTAGTCTTACACTCTCTTATATACTTATACATGAGATCCAAGAGCCATACCTTCATTAAATGCAAGGAGATGTCTTTTTAGAGGCATGGTATGTGTAAAAGAGACGTTGACAAGCAGCCCCCCATTCCATCATGAAGAAATAGGCCAACATAAGAGAAAAAGACAAGATGATGTGTCTCGCACACTACATTAATAAATCAATGTATCTACTATAAGTTAGTGGAATCATAAGTGTCCAAAAACTTGTGTATGAGTTAATATATAATACCATATGATATAATGACTAGTTTGTTCTCTTTTAATTATTATTTTCATAAAAAATAATTATTCTCTAATTAATACAAGAATTGAATTTATTTATTAATAATCAAATACTTAATAAACATGCAATAAGCACCAACTTGATAAATGTGTGACCCTATAGAATCATATGTTATTAGAAATATCATTCAATAATGATTCTTGAGCATATAGATCCAACAATCTCTCACTTGCACAAGATTCATTATGGATTGACATAGACACTAGTTGACGTCTAGTAACAGACTACTGCCCCTAACAACACACGAAGAGGTAACATCCATCAACATCTAATTCCAAGAGCTCAAAGCTGCAATTGATGCATAAGGTAAGTATATCAATATTATCTTTGTTCCATACATCATGTTGGACATGAGACATGGAATGTAATCATTCTCATTTGTCGTCCAACTTTAAGTAAGGCGCCTTAAATGTTAAACTCTCAACACATAAGAGGAACAAATCTCATCTTGATTGCATACGCACTCTTGTATAGTTCATATCATACCCAATGATGGTCTTTATGTTGGGATTTGATCATAATAACATAAGATTCATACAACGGAAGACTTAACAAGATCAAATCACACATGTATCACGAACATAGTCCAAGATCATGTAGTTCCTAACAATTATTGCAACTTAAATCATAAACAGAATTGTACCTCATCTAATCTCCTTCGTTGAGACCAACTTAATGTCACCTTGTATTGGATGAACAGGATCCAAAGTAGAATCCCTCTGATGATTCACACCAAAGAACTTCAGCAAACTAGACAGACAGAATTTCCACTTGGGAAAGGAGGTAGAAATCTCAAACCCTGGAGAGGGATAAGAAATCGTAGAAGGAGGAGGAGAGGAGGGATTTGTTGTCTCCTTGGAGGCTTATGGGATGCCTTAGGGTTTGACCCCAAGGCCTATATTTATACTAGAGGGCTCCTAGGGTTTCAAACTTAAGGAACCTTCGTATACTTAGGCCCATCGACTTGTTTCCATTAATTAAATACTTTAATTAATTACAATCCAATCCCTTGCAACTAATTTCTCCAAATTAACTTGTTCATTAATTACCAATTAATTTCTAATTAATTTATCATATCCTGATAAATTAACAAACTAATTTCTCCTTATTTATTTTCTGTCATTATTTGTTTTTCTGGGTCATGAGGGCAACCCAAAAGGACCATGCTATTATTAGAAATATTACCAACAGTTAATGACATTGGACACTATTTCTAACAGTCTCCCACTTGGACAAGTCATCAACTCTGTGTGGTCTAGTATTATCTGATAATCAGCAAAGAGGATGTCATCCAATACAGCTGTCGAACTCTGATCAAATTCAATAGATGACCCTTAAATAATTGATCAATTATTCATCTGTTCTTCAATATATCTTAATGAACCTGAGACATGGATAAGGTCAATCTCAAAGGTTCAATATTTTGTTTCCCGGTAGCGATTTATGATGACTTTATCAGACTACTGATCGAACACATCAATCTAGTCAACGCTTGGACAAACGCTTTAATGTCAGCATTAAATCATCGAGGTACCCATAAATATCGCTTCTCATTGTTAGGGCAGAAGGAACAGACAAACTTTGACTACATAGTTTCTATCTATTTTCATCATATCATACATGGACATACCCTTTAAAACTACCAGTTACAGACAGCGTTTCAGTAAACCAATGCATAATATTATCATAGTACAAAAGCTTATGTATCTCGGTTTGAAGGATAAGAGGTATTATCGTCTTAGAATTACTTGTGACTTAATCCATGAAGTAATCTCTAGGTGCAGATTGTTCCAATACTTGAATCTCTATCAAGTACTCATGAGTGTTAGTCGCAAGCTCCATGCTATGTCTAATCTCTATAGACAAACTACTAACACTCCATAACAGTATAAAATCATTACTTACTTCCAAGAGTACGACCGATTGTGGAGGTTTGACTAAATTAATACTCTGGAAGTGGGTTCTAAACATGCAAAACGAAACACAATAGTAATTAATGAAAATGGTATATATCCAGCTTTTTATTAAGTCTCCATAAAATAAACACCAAGTCATATACAATTAATATTGTTATACGTTTCAAATTTCCAAACTAATAACTTAAAATTTATGACATTTTGCAAGCAACTCTAATGTCTACGGACCTAGTATGCTCATCATGTTTGGCCCGCGACAATGCCTTGGTGAAAGGATCAATCGGTTTCTCCTCAGACGAAACCCTACTCACCATGATGTCTCTGTCTTCAACTCGGTTTCGAACATAGTGGTACTTTCTAAGTATATGTCTTGATCTCCCATGGTCCATGGATTCTTTAGTCAATGCGACTGCACCTAGACCTGGCAGTGGAGCGGGTTTTGACCTTGATCTTCTCCAAAACCGTGAAAAATTTATGGATTTGGATCATTTTGTTTTGATCAGTTTACCCGTTAACGACCCGTACCCGTTAACCCTTTTATTAAAAGGGTTGGGTTTGGATCACTATCGATCCAATCCATTAATGATCCGCCCCGTGTAAATTATGAAAACATAAATTTATATTTATAAATTATTGGTTTTACAACTTATTATTTACTTATACGTGCTTACTTTCGTCTAGGTGATCAGTGCATGAATTGGTCAGACTCTAGATTTTTTGTAGATACATCTCAATGTTTACATTTTCCCATTCATGTTTGTAATAGTAGTTTGTTTTGGAATTGTTATTTTACGTATTAAGCTATATTAGCCATTTCTTTTATTATGAAAAGTTTTTTATAAGTATTAAGTAAAAATGAGATTCATGTTATATTTGTTGGAATGCATAATTATTGTGTAACTGTAATATTGTAAATGGGTCGGGTAAAAGGGTTGGGTAACCGTTGATCCGCTAGATAAGGGTATGGTTTGATTATTCAAAACCCTGCGGGTTACGGATCGGGTTTGGATAACCTTTTGGAATTGCTACAAAGATTTGGATCAATGTTGATCCGCTCCAAACCCGCTCCACTGCCAGGTCTAACTGCACCCTCGTTGTCACAAAAGATTTCAAAGGGATCACTGATGTTGGGGACAACACCAAGATCACCGATGAAATTCTTCAACCATGTAGCCTCTTTTGCAGCCTTATTAGCTGCTATATACTCGTACTCGCATGTTGAGTCAGCCACCGACTTCTGATTTGAACTTTTCTAGGTAACTGCTATTCCGTTCAACAAGAACACCCAGCCTGACTGTGAGCAAGAGTCATCTCTGTCTGTTTGGAAACTTGCATCACTAAACCCAGTTACTCTTACCTCATTACTTCCTCCGTATACCAGAAACATGTATTTAGTTATTCTCAACTACTTAATAATGTTTTTCACTACCGTTCAATGACTTTCGCCAGGATTATCCTGATACCGGCTCACCATGCTCAAAGCATACGATACATCAAGTCGAGTACATATCATGGCATACATGATCGATCCTATAACCGAAGCATATAGGACTCAACTCATTCTGTCCAGTTATTCACTAGTATTGGGACATTGTTCTTTACTTAACTTTATGCCATGTTTAATGGGAAAGAACCCTTTCTTGGAATCATGCATACTGAATTTCTTCAATATTTTGTCTAAGTATATACTTTGGGTAAGTCCTGTCAGACGCTTTGTTTAATCTATATAGATCTTTATACCAAGTATATATGATGCATTTCTCAGATCCTTCATAGAAAAACACTTCCCAAGCCAAGTCTTCAAATTTTGCAACGTTGGGATGTCGTTTTCTATAAGCAGTATGTCATCCACATACACTACTAGGAATACTACAGTACTCCCACTAGCTTTGACATAAACACAGGACTTATCCTGACTTCTTGAAAATCCAAACTCTTTGACCATTCATGGAAGCAGATGTTCCAACTGCGAGAAGCTTGTTTGAGTACATAAATGGACCTTTTAAGCTTACACACTCTATTCGGGTACTTGGCATGTACATAACCTTTTGGTTGTGCCTTACACACATCCTCAAACAATTTTTCATTAAGGAAAGCGGTTTTGACATCCATTTGCCATATCTTATAGTCATAATATGCAGGTATGGCAAGCAACACCCAAAATATTAACTACTGGCGAGAATGTCTCATCATAATCAATTCCTTGAGTCTGAGTGAAACCCTTTGCAACCAACCTATCCTTGAATGTGTGTACATTCCCATCCATGTCGGTATTCTTCTTAAATATCCATCTACACCCAATAGTTTTAAGACCATGTGTAGGATTAACCAAGTTACAAACTTGGTTATTATACATGGACTGAGTCTCGCTCTCCATGTCTTCTTTCCATTTGGCAGCCTTAGGGCCTGCCATCACTTCCTTGTAGTTGGATAACTCATCCTCACTAACTAGTGTATCATCACTGATCAATGTGTCACCTTCTGTAGCAATATGGAAACCATAGAACTCAAAAGGGTGATTAACTTTACTGGATCTGCGAAGAGGCGGTAGAGATATGTTAGTTTCCTCAACAGGAGTCTCATCCTCTGGTTGAGTGCTAGCGTCAACTAAAGGTTCTTCATTGGTTGACTCTTGAATCTCTCCAAGATCAATTTTGCTCCCACTGGCCTATTTGGATATGAGTTCTCTTTCAAGAAAGACTCCCCTTCGAGAAACAAACACTTTGTTCTCAGAAGGCTTGTAAAAAAAGTATCCAAAAGACTTTCGGGGATAACTAACGAAGTAACACTTCTTTGCTTTGGGTTCAAGCTTCTCATGAGCTTCGCGACGAACGAAGACTTCACAACCCCATACTTTTATATGTGCTAGTGATGGACGAACCCCACTCCACATTTCAGAGTGTGTCTTTGCAACATTCTTAGTTGGGATGAGGTTTAAGATGTGGGCTACGGTTTCTAAGGCATAACCCCAGAAACATATTGGAAGTGTAGCACGATTCATCATAGATTGAACCATGTCCAACAATGTTCGATTTCTCCTTTCAGACACACCATTGTGTTATGGTGTTCTGGGAGGAGATAACTGTGAAACTATTCCACAATTCCTAAGATGATCGTAGAATTCTTGACTAAGATATTCTCCACCCCTATCGGATCGGAGCATGTTAATCTTCTTGCCTATTTGATTCTCTAGTTCGTTCTGAAACTCTTTGAACACTTCAAAGGTTTCTGACTTATGTTTAATCAGATAAACATAACCATATCAACTGAAATCATCAATAGTTGTAACAAAGTATCGTTCATCATGTCTAGTGGAAAATCTGAAAGGTCCACAAACATCTGTGTGGATTAGTTCCAACATATCCTTGCTTCTTTCACAGCATCCTATGAATGGCGATTTAGTCATATTGCCAAGAAAGCAAGACTCGCATACATCATCCGACTTTAAGTAGAATGATTCCAATATTCCTTCCGACTGAAGCTTGGCGATGCGATTCTTGTTTATATGGCCAAGGCGACAGTGCCATATGTGACATCCGCCTAAAATGGATTCGGGTCAACCCAACCCAATTGTAAATTTAATAAACCCTACTCAAGATTACTTGACGCTAATAGGATCAAAACCCATACACTATGATATAAATTGACGTTAATAGCAATATAGCATAGTATAACGTTATAACTATAATCAAATTAAATTATGATATCATATTAAAATTAAATCAAAGTATGATGCTCTAATTAAATTAAAAGAATCAAACTTGAATGCTATAATTAAACTTCAAATCAAAGTAGAATGTTATAATCAAATAATAACCTATTTTTTTTATAAAACTCTATTTTTATAAACTCTACATTAAATTTTATAAAATTCTTATATTAATTAGTGTATTACATAGAGATGCTTGTGCTAGTGGGAAATTATGAAGACCACCAAAAGCCAAAAGTTATTCCCATGGTCTCTCACTCACACCTCCCATCATCTTTCCTTTTATTTTTCTCACATTATTCTCATCACCACTCAAACCCT
Organism: Cichorium intybus; assembly: GCA_023525715.1. Lineage (NCBI taxonomy): Eukaryota > Viridiplantae > Streptophyta > Magnoliopsida > Asterales > Asteraceae > Cichorium > Cichorium intybus. Next base: position 21,379,459 of record CM042012.1, read on the forward strand.
CACTATTCTTTCTCTCACTCTCAATTTCGAAATTCTTCCAAGAAATATCAATTTTCCAGCCAAGAACACTCCAATATACTCAAATCTTCATCCCTCTTGAAGCATTCATCAAGGTATGTTGTTAAAAGTCTCAAATTCATAAATGAAACAAATTAAATCCACCAAACTATCTAAAACTCATTTTATGCATAAACCTGATTTTTCTCAGGATCCCATCAATAAAATAAGAAGTTCTGGAAATTTTCAGAAAATAACTTATTTTTATTGAATTACTATAATTATTGCAATAAAATAGGGTAATAATTCACATAAAATACTTTGTGCAATCAATAAATTCTGGGAAACTTTTGGAACAACCCATATATTGGGTAAAGTGGATTTATAAAGTTTCATGCATTTATATTATTGTTTGATGCTTATTTTGTATTTTATTTTGTTGTAGATAAATAAATTGCAAAATATAGTTATGTATATTAAAAACTAGATTTTATATTTTTCGCACCTTATTAACATTTTAAATACTCCATGACAAAATTTACAGATTTTTGTAAGAATGTTTGCTTATTTTTCCTGATTTAATGATTATTTAATGGTTTAAATTGATAATAAATAGATACACATGTCCAAAAATTATAACACCTTATCATAGTATCATATATAACATGTTAATCATAAATAAAAAGTCTAATGAATTTCTCTTAATATTTTCCTATTATTTATGATTTTATTGATTAGTTAATAATGAAAAACATAAGAAATACTTCTCATAATCCAAAATATCTAGAATATTTACAGTAGGCTCACTATAATGTTAGAAAACTATGGTTAATTTTCCAGAATTTTTTGGAATCATGTATTATTTTTCCCGAATTTTGTTGTGGTTTAATTATTAAAATACTAAATAAATACTAAAGCAGTTAAGAAAAATATGAAAATTTTACAGTAATTATTATTTTATGAAATAATGATTTTCGGATAATTTTAGAATGTTTCATTACCGTTTAGTATTTAAAATCATTTTCCTAAATATCTAAGCATGTAAAAATGCATTTTTAATGATTATTTCATATAAATAATTATTTATAATATATAAAATCTGTAAATACTTATAATTTGACTAGTTATTATTTTAATAAGAAATTATTAAAATCTTGCCTAAAGTGAAAATATAAATTAATTAAACAAAGTAACTAATTCAATTTAAAATTCATTTAACATATAAATACATTAATATTCAAAACAAAATTTGGATAATTGTTAATTCATCTAATATAAGAATATGTGTCTAATTATTTTTATTAATACTATATTCCCATTTATCGATTCATAAGCCAAAACTATTAATTATATTAGGTTCTACGACATTTTGACTCGAGCCGTCTATCGTACAAACACGCGCATTCCTTATTGGACTAATGTGAGTAATCTACCCCATATTTTATAATTTTCAATACTTTTGGGGTGTATCATGTGGTTTTAATATGTTCCAACTTCATTTTATTATTTTTTCACCATTGAGACATTGTTGGGACATTTATATGTGAATCATTATTTGTATAATTATTGTTTGTTTACGCTACATGTACTTGTAGTGCATTACCATTTTTAGTCTAATCTCCATGACTATGCCCGTATTCTTGAGGTACGTTATGGACAATAATAGCGCTATTGGGTTGACCACCCCGCCTTGGGACGCTAAGGTGATTGATCGCACGTGGTTGAGTGTGTATGATGATTAGATGCTTCATTCTATATATATATATATATATATATATATATATATATATATATATATATATATATATACATATATATATATGTATATATAGGGTGAGGACTTATTGTTGTTGTTATCATTTGTTAATCAATTTTTGATTTATAAACCGTTATCTCAATAATACTTGCGTGTCGACTTCCAAAGAAAACAAGTTTCAAATTATAAATATTTCAAACTCACAATTTTCTTTAATAAAACTAGATTACTCACCAACTCTCGTAGTTGACCTGTTTTTACCCATGATGCAGATTTGAATAATGAAGTTGATGAAAAGTAGGGTGTACCTTAGAAACCCACAAGACTATTTAAATTTTATGTAATAAATATTGTTGTATTTGGATTTGTATTTGTATGTTGTGGATTTTGTTTGCATACTTAGTACTTAATTGAATCTAATCATATCATAACATAGTTGTCATGAGACTTTGAACAATATATCACGCCTTGATCGATTCCGCCAAGGATCGGGGTGTGACAGATTGGTATCATAGCCCTTAACTATAGGGAATTAGGTTAATTGCCTTGACCTAGTCTATAGCCTCTAGGGTCCTCTCGTATGCTAGTTTATAAAATGCAAACACAACTGCATGCAATTCGCACTTAGAAAATCCTAGGAATACCTTTGTGTGCTAATTGCTCCCTTATGTGCTTACGTATTATTCCCGACACTTATATGTGTGCATACACTTGTGAATTTTCTTTTCTTTCTCTTAAAATCACACACATACTCAAAGGGTTTCAAAATAAAAATTTATATACATATATATTCCTTAGAGCTAATAGGAAATTAAAAGTCATCCACTCTAGTTGGGTAGGATCAAAGTAATGGACGCGTAGTAACTGGAAGGGGGAGGTGCCGGTAGCCCGAAAGTCCTGACTAGGTAAGCATTCGTATACATCCCAATCAACCGAGGGACCAGTTTGCTTACCTGGGGACCAAAGGCGAGAGTTCCCAAACCTATAGGCCAAAGTGCGTCATTCACATTACTTTTGAGCCATCAAAATACCCAACCTTATCAAACGTATCCGAAAGGATACACTCCAAAATGGCCAACTCATTGGACTATTAAGTTCCCTAATGGGCCTTGAAATGGGAAAAACATGTGAAAACTTAGTATTGTGGGGGCCCACGCAATTGCTACATGCTTCACATTTAGTACCCATGGAAAGCCCAAAAGGTGCCAACACTCCTAACAATGACCCAACAAGTGTTTTACAATCATTTTACCCAACAATGTCTACAAACTTAATTTCCATAATCAATTTACAAATAACTCACAAGTCCATATGCGTGTTTCTAATAGATGGCATTACGACCCCCATACGCTGCTCGTAACAACCGAAGGCTAGCCGCCCTTATCGCTAAGGAGGTAGCAAATGTCATCCCAACAATTGCAACCCATCTTCAAGCTCTTCAGCCGCAAGCTCCAACAACCACTCATCGTTGCTCGTTTAAGCACTTTCGTAGCTGTAATCCGCCTTACTTCAAAGGCATCGAGGGTGCCACCGCACTCCTCACATGGATCGAAGAAATGGAGAGTACTTTCATCCATAGCGAGTGCCCTGAGGACCTGATGGTCCGTCATGCTACAGGGTGCCTCCAAGGTCATGCTCTCACATGGTGGAACCTAGAAAAACAGACAAATGGAGAGGCTGTTGCATTGGGAATGACCTGGCCAAAACTAAAGGAACGCATGAGGGAGAAGTTCTGCCCTGACAGCGAATTACAAACTTTCGAGGATGAATTTTGGAATCTGAAACAGGTGGGTGGCGATAACGCGACCTATACCAATAGATTCCATGATCTCTCGAGACTCCTACCTCACATGGTTCAACCTATGAAAACTGCATTACGCCGCTACATCAAAGGGTTACCGCGCCAGATCCGTGACTCGGTGACCAGCAGCAGGCCATCTACCCTGGAATCCGCTATTGAAATAGCAGGTCAACTCAACGAGGATAATATGAACGATGGTGTCCTCCCACGCAAGGGTTCAAAGATGACAACTGAAAAGCCGACCCCTGAGACTCTCCTAATTGTCAAGTCCGAGTCCTCACACCGACACGACAAAAAGAAGCAGAAAAGCCATCACCACAACCATGTTGTTATTACCCCTGCTACTCCTATCACCCAAGTCAACCAACCAAACAAAAAGCCGTATACCGGACCTCACCCCCTCTGTAACCATTGTAACTATCACCATATGTCCACCAGCCCGTGTCGCCTTTGTACGACTTGTGGTCGCTATGGCACTTGGCGGACACATGTCGTGCACCAAAAACTCAGCGACCATTCGCTCTACCCTCAAATCAACTGGAACATGCTTCAACTGTGGTGACCCCACCCATTTCAGAAACGCGTGTCCTAGGCTTGTCAATATCATTAACACTCAAGCCCAGGCAAATCCAACAATGCAGGTTCCAGCTCCCAAAGGCCGAGCATTTTTCATTACCGCAACCCAAGCACAGACCGATAACAAGGTCGTAAATAGTATGTTTCTCATAAATGACTGCTACACTTCAGTACTTTTTGATTCAGGTGCCGATAAAAGTTTTGTGTCTTTGGAATTTGAGCCCATACTTCACACACCTCGCACGATTTTTGATGAGTACTTTACCGTAGAAGTCGCCAATGGAAAATACGTTTCACTCAATGCAGTCATCCAAGATTGCACTTTCGATTTTAGCGGTCATAAATTTTCCGTCAATTTAGTTCCTATGGAACTTGGTAGTTTCGACATCATCGTGGGAATGGATTGGCTATCCCAAAACCATGCTGAAATAGTATGTTACGAGAAGTTCATTCGTATTCCTCTTGCCGACGGTCAAAGTCTTCGTATTTATGGCGAGACTCATTCGAAAATCTTAGTCTTATGTCATGTACTCAAGCTCGATCATATCTACGTAAAGAATACATGGCTTTCTTAGCCCATGTGGTGGAAACAAAGGTCACAAAAAAGAAAATTGAAGATATTCCGATTGTACGAGACTTTCCCGACATCTTTCCCGATGACGTATCTGGACTCCCTCCAGTACGTGAGCTAGAGTTCCGCATCGATCTCGTTCCTGAAGCTGCTCCCATAGCCAAGTCTCCATATCGGTTGGCTCCAACCGAGATGCAAGAATTGGCAAGTCAGCTCCAAGAATTAACTGATAAGGGATTTATTCGCCCTAGTACTTCACCCTGGGGAGCCCCGGTTCTCTTCATCAAAAAGAAAGATGGTTCGTTTCGTATGTGTATCGATTATCGGGAGTTAAATAAATTGACCATCAAGAACCGATATCCGTTACCACGGATCGACGACCTTTTTGATCAGGTTCAAGGAGCTTCATGCTTCTCAAAAATCGACCTCCGCTCGGGTTATCACCAACTTCGAGTACGGAAGAAGACATCCCCAAAACTGCTTTCCGAACCCGCTATGGTCATTACGAGTTCACCGTTATGCCTTTCGGCCTAACAAATGCCCCTGCCGCATTCATGGACTTGATGAATCGGGTATTTAAACCTTATCTCGACCGTTTTGTTATCGTCTTTATTGATGACATCCTCATTTACTCCAAGACAAAGTCAGAGCATGAAAGACACCTTCGCCTAACTCTCCAAACGTTGCAAGGAAATCGGCTCTACGCCAAATTTTCGAAATGCGAGTTTTGGTTAAATGAGGTACAATTCCTCGGTCATATTGTAAGTGACAAGGGTATTTTAGTCGACCCCGAAAAAGTTGATGCAGTCAAGAATTGGAAAGCCCCACGTACCCCCAAGGAAATTCGGTCCTTCCTCGGTTTAGCCGGCTATTACCGGCGTTTCATTTCAAATTTCTCAAAGATCGCTTTATCGCTTACTTCTCTCACTTGCAAGGGTACGCCATTTGATTAGGGACCCAAGCAGGAAGACGCTTTCCAAACCCTTAAACAAAGGTTGTGTGACGCTCAGATTCTTACACTCCCTGAAGGATCCGAAGATTTCGTGGTATATTGCGATGCCTCCAATCTCGGTCTAGGTTGTGTTTTGATGCAAAGGGGAAAGGTTATAGCTTACGCATCACGACAACTCAAAATCCACGAAAGGAATTATACGACTCATGATTTGGAGCTCGGTGCTGCGGTTTTCGCTCTTAAAATTTGGAGGCATTACCTTTACGGCACTAAATGCGTAATTTTCACCGACCATAAGAGCTTGCAACATATTCTTAATCAAAAGGAACTCAATATGAGGCAAACACGATGGGTCGAACTCCTAAATGATTACGAGTGTGAAATACGCTATCATCCGGGCAAGGCGAACGTCGTAGCCGACGCGTTAAGCCGAAAAGAACATGCCAAAGCATTTCATTTAATATGTTCTCCTATCTTGTCCAATCTCAGCGACCGAATTCGAGGAGCCCAACACTCGGCAATTACCGAAAATGACATGCCCACGGGAATTGATAGGGAGTTGGAATCTAAATCTGATGGTATTTTCTATTATCAAGATCGCATCTGGATCCCAGATCGCGACAATCTTCGTACATTCCTGATGGAAGAAATCCATAAAACTCGATATTCCATTCATCCGGGCGCTGACAATATGTATCATGGCTTGAGAACCAATTATTGGTGGTCGGGAATGAAAAAGGATATTGCTTTATTCGTAGCCAAATGTCTTACATGTTCCAGGGTCAAAGCAGAACATCAACGACCCTCTGGACTATTGGTCCAACCGGTAATCCCCGAGTGGAAATGGGAAGCGATCACCATGGATTTCGTAACCAAACTTCCCCGTACCACAAAGGGACATGACAACATTTGGGTAATCGTTGACCGTTTGACTAAATCTGCTCACTTCCTTCCTATCCGTGAACATTTCAAGGTCGAACAACTTGTTCGGATTTACATCGGCGAGATAGTTAGTCGGCATGGCATCCCTCTTAGCATCATTTCAGATCGTGATGGGAGATTTCTCTCTCGGTTATGGCAATCACTTCAAGAAGCCATGGGAACCCGCCTCGATCTTAGTACCGCCTATCATCCTCAGACCGATGGTCAATCTGAGAGGACAATTCAAACACTCGAAGATATGTTGAGGGCGTGTGTCATAGATTTCGGAAGAAACTGGGACTCTCATTTACCGTTGGTGGAATTCTCCTATAATAACAGTTATCATTCTAGCATCGGGATGCCACCATTTGAGGCATTGTATGGCCGTAAATGCCGATCTCCTATTTGCTGGCATGAAATTGGCGAGTCCCACGTAATTCGCGCAACAGTGGATTCTCCAATCGTTGGTCCTGAGCTTATCCAGGAAACAACCGACAAAATCACTCAGATTCGCAATAACCTTCTCACAGCTCGTAGCCGACAAAAGAGTTATGCCGACAAGCGACGCAAACCGCTTGAATTTATCGTGGGTGACATGGTCATGTTAAAAGTGTCCCCATGGAAAGGTGTGGTTCGATTTGGACGCAAGGGTAAATTGGCACCCCGCTACGTAGGGCCGTTTAAGATCCTGAAAAGGATCGGACCAGTAGCCTACGAGTTGGATCTACCAATAGAGCTTAATAAAGTTCACCCAGTATTTCATATAGCCAACCTCAAAAAGTGTTTAGCAGACGAGAACCTTCATGTTCCTCTCGAGGATATCCAAATCGACGAGACAATGCAATTTATCGAGAAACCCTTGGAAATTGCCGACCGAAAGGAAAAGCAACTCAAAAGAAGTCGCATTCCCCTGGTCAAGGTCAGGTGGCAGTCAGCACGTGGACCCGAGTATACATGGGAGCGTGAGGATCAAATGTGTATCAAATACCCGCAACTTTTCTTTTAAGGTACTATTTTCTTAAATTTCGAGACGAAATTTCCTAAAGTAGGGGAGACTGTGACATCCGCCTAAAATGGATTCGGGTCAACCCAACCCAATTGGAAATTTAATAAACCCTACTCAAGATTACTTGACGCTAATAGGATCAAAACTCATACACTACGATATAAATTGACGTTAATAGCAATATAGCATAGTATAACGTTATAACTATAATCAAATTAAATTATGATACCATATTAAAATTAAATCAAAGTATGATGCTCTAATTAAATTAAAAGAATCAAACTTGAATGCTATAATTAAACTTCAAATCAAAGTAGAATGTTATAATCAAATAATAACCTATTTTTTTTTATAAAACTCTATTTTTATAAACTCTACATTAAATTTTATAAAATTCTTATATTAATTAGTGTATTACATAGAGATGCTTGTGCTAGTGGGAAATTATGAAGACCACCAAAAGCCAAAAGTTATTCCCATGGTCTCTCACTCACACCTCCCATCATCTTTCCTTTCATTTTTCTCCCAACACATTATTCTCATCACCACTCAAACCCTCTCTATTTTTTCTCTCACTCTCAATCTCGAAATTCTTCCAAGAAATATCAATTTTCCAGCCAAGAACAATCCCTCATACTCAAATCTCCATCCCTCTTGAAGCATTCATCAAGGTATGTTGTTAAAAGTTTCAAATTCATTAATGAAACAAATTAAATCCACCAAAATATCTAAAACTCTATTTATATATAAACCTGATTTTTCTCAGAATCCCAGCAATAAAATAAGAAGTTCTGGAAATTTTCAGAAAATAACTTATTTTTATTGAATTACTATAATTATTGCAATAAAATAGGGCAATAATTCGCATAAAATACTTTTTGCAGTCAATAAATTCTGGGAAAATTTTGGAACAACCCATATATTGAGTAAAGTGGATTTATAAAGTTTCATGCATTTATATTACTGTTTGATGCTTATTTTGTATTTTATTTTGTTATAGATAAATAAATTGCAAAATATAGTTATGTATGTTAAAAACTAGATTTTATATTTTTCACACCTTATTAACATTTTAAAGACTCCATGACAAAATGTACAGATTATTGTAAGAATGTGTGCTTATTTTACATGATTTAATGATTATTTAATGGTTTAAATTGATAATAAATATATAAACATGTCCAAAAATTATAAAACCTTATCAGAATATCATATATAACATGTTAATCATAAATAAAAAGTCTAATCAATTTCTCTTAATATTTTCCTATTATTTATGATTTTATTGATTAGTTAATAATGAAAAACATAAGAAATACTTCCCTTAGTCCAAAATATCCATAATATTTACAGTAGGCTCAATATAATGTTAGAAAACTATGGTTAATTTTCCAGAATTTTTGGGAATCACTTATTATTTTTCCCGAATTTTGTTGTGGTTTAATTATTAAAATACTAAATAAATACTAAAGCAGTTAAGAAAAATATGAAAATTTTACAGTAATTACTATTTTATGAAATAATGATTTTTTGATAATTTCAGAATGTTTCATTTCTGTTTAGTATTTAAAACCATTTTCCTAAATATCTAAGCATGTAAAAATGCATTTTTAATGATTATTTCATATAAATAATTGTTTATAATATATAAAATCTGTAAATACTTATAATTTGACTAGTTATTATTTTAATAAGAAACTATTAAAATCTTGCCTAAAGTGAAAATATAAATTAATTAAACAAAGTAATTAATTCAATTTAAAATTCATTTAACATATAAATACATTAATATTCAAAACAAAATTTGGATAATTGTTAATTCATCTAATATAAGAATATGTGTCTAATTATTTTTATTAATACTATATTCCCATTTATCGATTCCTAAGCCAAAACTATTAATTATATTAGGTTCTACGACATTTTGACTCGAGCCGTCTATCGTACAAACACGCGCATTCCTTATTGGACTAATGTGAGTAATCTACCCCATATTTTATAATTTTCAATACTTTTGGGGTGTATCATGTGGTTTTAATATGTTCCAACTTCATTTTATTATTTTTTCACCATTGAGACATTGTTGGGACATTTATATGTGAATCATTATTTGTATAATTATTGTTTGTTTACGCTACATGTACTTGTAGTGCATTACCATTTTTAGTCTAATCTCCATGACTATGCCCGTATTCTTGAGGTACGTTATGGACAATAATAGCGCTATTGGGTTGACCACCCCGCCTTGGGACGCTAAGGTGATTGATCGCACGTGGTTGAGTATGTATGATGATTAGGTGCTCCATCCTATATATATATATATATATATATATATATATATATATATATATATATATATATATATATATATATATATATATATATATATATATATATATATATATATATATAGGGTGAGGACTTATTGTTGTTGTTATCATTTGTTAATCAATTTTTGATTTATAAACCGTTATCTCAATAATACTTGCTTGTCGACTTCCAAAGAAAACAAGTTTCAAATTATAAATATTTCAAACTCACAATTTTCTTTAATAAAACTAGATTACTCACCAACTTTCGTAGTTGACCTGTTTTTACCTATGATGCAGATTTGAAGAATGAAGTTGATGAAAAGTAGGGTGTACCTTAGAAACCCACAAGACTATTTAAATTTTATGTAATAAATGTTGTTGTATTTGGATTTGTATTTGTATGTTGTGGATTTTGTTTGCATACTTAGTACTTAATTGAATCTAATCATATCATAACATAGTTGTCATGAGACTTTGAACAATATATCACGCCTTGATCGATTCCGCCAAGGATCGGGGTGTGACACCATAGTCGCGACTTGTCGAAAACATTGTCATCAGAATTAAAATTCAAGATTATATTATCATTCCTACTAATGCAAATAACACTTTCATAAATACCATTACAAGGACTAGCTTTAAAACAAAAACAACCATTTTTATAAACCAAAATGTCACCATTTTCATTATCAAAACCAAATCTAAAACCTGACGTGTTGGTTAACCACACAGTTCCGCCAGCATAAAATTCACATTTATTTTAATTAAAACATGAATTTTGTTTTAATACTTTAAGTTAATACTTTTAACTTTAAACATTGCCTCATCAAACCCCTTCGGTAACTCTACTTAGCAAAATGTGTGAGGCGGTGAGGGTGGTAGGCAATGAATGACATTTAAAAACCGATCTCATTTGGATTCATAGGAATCATCCTTCAAATCTCTTACACAATTTATAGTGGGTGAGCCTAGTCATGGTTTGACCAATGTTTTTGTTTATATATATATATATATATATATATATATATATATATATATATATATATTAATTTTAAACAATTTAAAATTGTTATTTATGCATTAATTCAATTAACACACTTGTTAATAATTAATATAAATAATTACCTAATTAATTATGTTCACATAAAGAAATAGGGTTAACATAGAAGGCAAGCAAGTTAGGAAACATGCAATGCAAGCAAAGGGATGTAACCCTAGCCGCCAGGTAGCATGCAAAAGCCAAAGGAACTCTCATAAACCCTAGCTAAAATCAACAAACACAAGAAGGTATACAAAACCCTGTAATTTTCGAAAAAACAAGGGAGGCACATAAAACCTGTGATTTCTAGCATGCAATTGTTCATCCAATTTTCTAGCACAAACCCTCAATCATATCATGTTTATTCAAAACAAATTCTAGCATACATCCTAGAAATTTCGAAAATAACATCCAGTATGCAAGCATAATTCAACAATTCAGATCAAAAGTGCACAAAACATATGAACAAAGGCTCTGATACCATTGTTGGGATTTGATCATAATAACATAACATTCATATAGCGGAAGAATAAACAAACTCAAATCACACAAGTATCCATGAACATAGTCCAGAATCATGTAGTTCGTAACAATTATTGCAACTTAAATCATAAACAGAATTGTACCTTAGCTAATCTTCTTCGTTGAGATCGAGTTAATGCCACCTTGTATTGGATGAATAGAATCCAAAGTAGAATCCCTCTGTTGATTCACACCCAGTAACTCCAGAAAACCAGACAGACATAATATTTACTTGGGAAAGGAGGCAAAAATCTCAAAGCCTAGAAGGGATGAGAAATCGCAGAAGGAGGAGGGGAAGAGGGATTTGGCAGCTCCTTAGAGGCTTATAGGATGCCTTAGGGTTTGACCCCAATGCCTTTATTTATACTGGAGGGCTCCTGGGGTTTTAAACTTAAGGAACCTCTATACACTTAGGCCCCTGGACTTGTTTCCATTAATTAAACACTTTAATTAATTACAATTCAATCCCTTGCAATTAATTCCTAAAAATTAATTTCAAATTAACTTGTTCATTAGTTACCAATTAGTTTCTAATTAATTTACATATAATGATAAATTAACAAACTAATTTCACAATATTTATTTTCTGTCACTATTTATTTTTCTGTGTCATGAGGGCAACCCAAAAGGACCATGTTATTATTAGAAATATTACCAACAGTTAATGATATTGGACACTATTTCCAATACTTTACAAATGCATGGTTATGAAAAGTGTTTAACCATGTCAAAGCACAACAATTCCTATACATGAGTCCCTAATATTTATCTCAACTCGAAAGACATTAAAATATTTACCATTGTTCAGGATTCACTTATGATAACGATCCATGAAATGATTCTTGAAGCGGTCATATCAATATATTTTCATAAGTTTCACATGCATTGATTTAAAAGGTCTGACAAATACAAGGACATTGATATCAATATATTTTCACAATTCAAGATCTTTGATTGAGACACTTTATTTTAGGTAATTCTCCTAAAATGATAAGTACTTATGATGTCTTAATTTCTTTCTCATTTAGAATCATAAAAGAGGATCCATCATGACATAAAAAGAGAAAATATAAACAGCCTTAAGTATTTGGTCATACTTTAGCTTGAGACACATTTTTATCTCATGCATTAGTTAGAACAATCCTCTAAATGAAATGCTTGTAACATATTATTACGATGGTGATTATGAATCAAACCAACTACCCTTCAACATTTCTTTTTGTCTTATCTTAATTCCTTAACAAAACAATAGATGACATTATATCATACTTAGGAAATAAAAGAAAAAAAAGAAAATTTATATCTTATAGTTATACATGCCTTGTTGGTCTCATCATCTTTGCGTCTTTCCAACTCTGCCAGATAAGCCAACAAATTCGTTTCTAGTGTCATGTGAGGCCACTGTGGAAAGAGTTGTATTCCCACACAAGGTTCCCTTTTATTTAGTTGGATAAGATTTCTTATTCAGAACTCCTTTTTATTTTTCCCCTTAAATTATCATAAAGCTTCATTTTCTTCTTCTTCAGATTTATCCTCTTGATTTATAACATAATCCTTTCATTCGCTTCCATCACAAAGTCTGGGTCATGAATGTAACTTTACTAATGATTTTTCCCAAAATTAATCTAGAATTCAAGAAAGTTTGACGTCTCTATCGAAGTTGAGCAACTGATTTTGTTTAAATCATTGAAGCTCTCTCTCATACTCGTAATGAAAGAGTCATAGAACATCCTTAGTTCTTGTAGATTCCCCATTGTTAATTGAAGGGGTTTAACCAACTCCGATGATGCTTTATCTTGAAACATTTACTTAAGTTTTCTTATCATCTCATATGCTTCAAGATTCTCATAAACCCTTTAAAGGTCATTGGCCAAACTTGACATTATGATAGATGATACATTGAACTGCTCTTTAAATCTTTTAAACCATTAAGTTTGATCGAATGTAGATGAGTAATCAATATGTGTCATTAGAAGCGAAGCATCAAGAATTTGTAATTTCTTTTCACCCTTAAGAACAATTTTCATGTTATGATACCAAGCATTCAAGTTCGTGCTATTGAGTATCTCCTCTTCGATGGGAAGAGACAAGTTATTAATGGTTGTAACAGCCATCTGCAAGAGATATAAAAACTTTAGATTTTAGTATTGTTCGTACTAATTATCATTAGTAAATTGATAACCCTTGTGCTTGTTATCAGATTCATTTTAAAAAGGCTAATATCCATATTGGATGGTTGTTATTGTGCTCTTTTAATCATACACACAATAATAAGTTGCTAAGTATAAAAGTTATTTAGTACTTAAGTAATCCGTTTAATATGGTACATTTAACCATGGAAACGTGGATCAACGCATGTCAAAGAACTAATTTTATGATATTCATGACACACTTCATCGATAAAAATTGGGTAATGCATAAAATGAACATCAACTTTGACCAATAAATAGTCATAAAGGAGAGGACATATGGCCTGAGTTATTAGAATGCATTCAATGTAGGGGTGTCAAGAATGTGATGAGCATTACGGTAGATAATGCAACTTCAGTTGACAAATCATTGGAATTTTTTGCCAAAAAACTACCAAACATGTATGGCGGGGGCAAACACTTACACATAAGGTGTATGGCATATTTTCTTAACCTTATTCTGAAAGATGGATTGAGTGAATGCCAACGATTGTCCCACACGACAGAATTTGGCATACGAGTTGTTGAAGAGGGTAGTGGAGTTGGAAGATGTTTTCGTCAAGTATGAAGTTGGTAATTTTATATTCTTTTGTTATTTTTTTAAGCGTTGTGCAATTTTTGTCCTCCTCTCTAGACTACCATAATCGTTTTGTATGAAGTTTGAATGACATTTTTTCCAGTATGTAGTTCACTATTTTTCCTGCATTTTAGACTATAGAAACACATTATTTGGTTACATATTGACTTGGTTACATGCTCGAAACAGGGAGTATCAAAGTTGATTTATGTTGTTTCAGCATTTTGCTGAATCTGTCCTCCATTTTAAACTATCATAAGAGCTTCATACGATATCGAAATGACCTTATTCTATTTTTTAGCATGTAGTTCACTATTTTTCATATATTTTATACTATATAAACACTTTATTTTGTTACATATTGACCGAGTTATACCACGTCAACTCCATATAATAAGATGTTTGATATTCTAGTGTAGTGGAAACTGTGACACCCCTCGCCAGGGATTTATAATTAAAACATTATTTAGAAATAAAGATATCATTAATTCCAAAGAAATCTCATTTTTTGCGGAAAATACGGTCCCAAAACATCCCAAAAGGGTAATTTAAAACATGTAGCGAGGTAGTATCATAATTCAAGTACAAAACATGGTCTAAATGGCCACACAACTCGTGGTCTTCTAAAAGTCCTTGCTTCCTCACGAGCTCTTATTCAAACCTGAGTACACATCAAACGGTTAGGCAATTGAAATGCCTAGTGAGTTACCCGAGGCTATCTCTTTGAGAGTAAAAGGTTAACCCTAACACTCGAGACATCCTCCAGAAATATATAGATTTTATACTCACATAAACTAAGTTGAATAGTTTAAAATTTTACTCAAATAGATAGTATGAAATGCAGCATGATGTATGATGCAACTATCCCACCCCATGTCAATCTCTTGGAAGTCCAACTCACCACAGTGGCACCTATCTAAGTTCACAGACAACAAGCACGAAGCATGTTATCCGATCCCCGTATAGGCTAAACTAGAACTAGTGGCCACTACACTAGTCCCATGAGGGTTAGCAAGTCCCTCATGCGGTTCCCTATTGTCGGGAACGGTTTCCCTAAATCCGGGACAACAATTCGTTTGGGTTTGAACCCAATATTTCCCTAAATCCGGGACAATCGTCTCATCTTTGTTATAAGGTTCACACGGTCCACCCCTCCTATATGCAATGCATGAGGGAATGGTCAAACATCTTTTAAAAATCACATAAATATTTCTCTTGTAAAACATCTTTGAAAATAATTCTTTTGATGCCATGCACATATAAAATTTATGCAACATTTAGCACATAAGGTATGCATGAACAAGAAATAAATCACATTCAAAAGATAAAAGAGGGATGTGTACTCCCGGTAACTCACCTCTCTTAAGTCCCAAAGTAGGATGTTACTCTTTGCTTCACTTCGATTACTCCTCTCCTACAAGAAATAATATTCAACATTACTAATAGCTCTAGACTAGTTAAACTTCACTAATTAAGAATAAAATCTTAATTAAACATTGCCTAGAAATGAGTTTAAGTCCTAGAACCCAAAGCCCAAACCGTAGAGCTCAAACTCAAAAAGTACCCAAAACTGGTCAGGGACTGACACGGGTCGTGTAACTTACTGCTCCAAACAGCACGGGTCGTGCTTTGCCCAGTTCCAGCTCCGATTTTGCTCATTTTCACTTCATTTTGGTCCAATTCAAAGTCTAACACTACCCCAAACTTCTAGATATCGAAAGAACATTATTTCTATCTAAATTACCCATCATTTGGTCCAAACAAATCATCCAATAACATCTTCATTGAATCAAATCCATGTTCTAATCCCAATTTGCTTCACAAGCTTAGATCAAGGAATGTCCAATTCCAATCAAACAATTGATCAATGATTCATGAGGTTCCTTCTTCCATTGGATTGAAGTCACTAGGAACACTTAAGCTCTTCATAGAACACATTTAAGATGCAAGTTGATCAAATCATTAAGATTTCACCCATTGATGGGTTTTTCCCCAAAAATTAGTGTTCATGAGTATCAACCAACATTCAAATGATTCTCCAAGCATGAAATCATTGTATTGAAAAGAGATAATCATAAGAATTCATATGCTACACCTTTGGGATCATAGAGTTCATCTCCCCCAACTATGAAACCCGAATTTGAACTTGATCTACCCAAAATGGTGGGTTTCTAACATGGAGATTAGATTTCTTACCTCAAATCTTCAATTGGTTGATGTAAACCACTTAGATCTTGTTAAAAAAACAATCCTCTCTACTTGAATCTCTTGAAAATCGCCCTCTTCTCACCTTCTCTCTCTCAAATCTCGATCTATAAGAGAAATGGGTTTTTCCCAAACTTAAACTCCCACCTTTTTCAGTTTTTGCAAATTAATCCCTCCAGATTTTAGATTATGTCATAATTGCACTAGAAGTCCTTCCCCAACACATCTAAAATATTTATTACAACCTAAGTCCTTATTCTAGAACTCCATATGAGGAATTTCCATTTATACCTTTATTAAGTCATTTTAGACTAGTCACTTCCTCAACTTCACATTTAAATAAATTTTACTTTTAGATAATTATTATAATTATCAAATTCATTATTTTTATTCAATAAATTATTTACCCTAGATAGAGGATGTTACAGAAACAAAATGCATGTCGTTATCCAATTGTTTCTCGGATGACCAAAGGTAAAAAAATTATAATTTTATACTCTGTTTATAATATGTATTATATTTTAACACTTTATATTTTTATGTCATTAGATGTTTTGGCTATTCAAATTCAACTCTGACATCTAAGTTGACTTTTGGTACAAACAGATGCATTTTAATCCTTACCAAACAAACTTGGACACACCAATACTAGTCACTAGAGGCTTTAGTTTGCACCCAAGATTGAGTTCGAAAGTCAAGGAAGCCAATTGTTGACAATATTGAAGGCATTTCAAAGGATGATGATGTCACCAAAGGTAATAATTTCTTAATTTCTTTTAATAATTCATTGATTACATACTAATTTCATACTTTTTTTTTATTTTCGGTTTACTAGATCTTGAATAGGCGATACGAAGTAGAAAGGACAAGGAAAATGGAAAGTTTTATGGAGATTATAGACTAGATAGTTGCTTTTCTATTGATATTTTTGTGAACTTAAACAAGTACATCTTATAAACTTGAATCATTGAGTTATTTTTTATTAAGCATTTCAAATATTTGTTAAGTATAAGTTATAAATATTGGTTAAGCATTGAAGTTATACATATTGATTAAGTCTTAATCATTAATAACTTATACATTGAAGTTATACATATTGGTTAAGTCTTAATCCTCAAGAACTTATGTGTTAAAGTTATGCCCAATAGAAAAAAGCCAACAATGGTTCAGTTCCTTGCTCATATGTATTTGATCCGCAACCGAACTCTCCTTCTTGGTTCCATTCGGTCCTAAACTCGATAAATCCAGCCCATAATGGTACCCAAACCGAGGACCGAGAACCGATATACAGTTTTGGTTCGGTCATTAGTTCTCTAAATTTCGAGTTTGGTCTTTTCGGGTTAATTTTCAAGCCAAATATACATATACCCATTAACCACATTGATTTTTATATGGTAATAAAGATGGTGGCGATGTTGATAGTGGTGGCGGCGGCAGTGGATGTAAAGGTGGTGGCAACGGCGACAATGACGGTGGAGGTAGTGCTGATGGTGGTTGAGATAGTGGCGGGTGGTAGAGGAGGTGGTGGTGGTGGTGGTCTTGGTCTTGGAATAATGGAAGTGTGAAAGTGAATAAATAATGTTTAGAATACGTCTTCCAAGTTTAGAAACTATATTTTTGTTTTCCAGGAAAAGAGGTCACGCTGACCTTGTTATGTATGCAGTTTTCTAATAAACAAACAGTCGTTTGCTTTAATGTATGCCCGTCCACAAACATAAGAGGTCATGCAGATATTTTTCTAAAAAAAACACTACCTCAATACCACAGAATAACGATTTATCACATTCTCCACTCAAAGCTACATTTAACCCTTCCTTGGCGATGATGAATAGAGAAGATGGGAGGGACCGAGGGATCACCTTGCCTCGCGCCTCTAATAACCGGAAAGTCTTTGGTCGAAGACCCGTTTACAAGAACTGAGGCACGAGAAGATATGAGATACCCGTTAATCAATGATTTCCATTTCATTCCAAGTCCCATTTGTTCCATTTCGCAACTAAAATATCACTAATTGATTGAGTTGAATGGCTTTTCAAAATCTACTATGAATAAAAACATCTTCTTTCTTGCTTTTTTAGCCCACAAACATATTCCATTTATTATTAAAGGCCCTCCAAGATGTTTCTCCCTTCCACATACACTGATCGAACCACATCAAAGATTGTCCCGGTTATTTTTTTGAGTCTGGAAGCAAGGGTTTTTGCAATAATTTTATACATACCACCTATGAGGCTAATATGCCACTAATAAGCGAGAGTAGGTATGTAGTTTTAGGGATAAGGATGATAAAAGACAAGTTACATCCTCTAGCAAAAGTCCCATAGGATTCAAAGTGTTTGACAATGGGCAATTGGGCATAAGGGTCTAGAGAAGTTTGACTACGAAACATCAGGCCTCGGGCCTTCTCACATCCACAATCCTAGATTGGGCTTTTACCTCATTGATAAACCCTAAACCACCAAACTGCTGATTGGAAAGTTATATAAAGAATATATATATCCAACTTTCGCCAAGTCTCCACAATTGTTTCCATAAATTCCATATTGTTTTGTCGTATTTCATGAACACGATAAAATAAATTCTCTATACTTAAGTCTTCGTTAAAGAACTCGAATAGATTGTTATCCTCTCTAAATAGTCCTTTTACTACAGGAGATGTTGAAGAAACATAACGGCTCAAAGCATCCTAGTGGTTATTTCTTTGTGTACAAAGACGTTATTATTTATATACATTGTGATAGGACGTCAAGCAAAAACGAAAATATCAAACCAAACTAACTCAAGGTCATTTCAAGTAGAAATTTTTAACAAATTAATAAATGTACAAACATTATAGCATCAACGACCTATGAGCCAAAAAGACAACACAAATGAAACAAACCCCAAAGAACATATATGATATAGTCGCATTGCATTTCCAATCTTAAACTTGCATATAATCATCATAATATTGTACAATATCGAACTACATTTTGTTCATAATATTGCACAACATTATAACCACAAAACAAAACCTACACTAGAACATGAACCATTGAAACAAAATAACCACACTCATGTACAAATCAAGAAAAAAGTAACACCTAGACTAGATATCAGAAAGTTACCTAATTCTCATTTGCACAAGCTTCATCAAGAACAATTTTCAGTTTCTTATGCTCATTTTCTTGCAAAGATTTCACAGCAAACTCTTCAGGCATAACTGGCCTTCGATTCCCAAAAACAGTCCACATAAACATCACAACAAATGTACCCAAAGACCCAAGTCCGATCCCAGTTATCAAAGCTGCAAGAATCTTCACAACACAATCACTTTTTTTATGAACCTTTATCTCGTGTTCTTGATTCTCTTTCATCGGATCCAATGGCTGAGAATGCATCCAGTCCGGTGCTCGATGTGCTTTAAACTTCCAAGAATCAATTTTGCAGGTTTCTGAAGAATTCCCATTTGATGAACTCAATCCCACATAAACCCCTTCATTTTTAGGCCAGATTTTGGATAAATCCTTTTGCACAAATAGCAACGGATCTACAGGTCGGTTGCTGCCAAATTCATTCAATCTAACCTCCAATCGTTTCGACCCAGCTTCATAATCGATCCATGTTTGCATTTTTTCGCTACCATTAATCACCAAATTAACAGACGAAAGATTCATAACTTTTACAGACACGAATCTCGATGAATCAATCGCACTATGAACCTCAAATTCAACACTCAAGAGCCCAGAAGAATAATTATAATCAAACAAATTCAGAGGATACCGATAAGGGAACAGAACAAAAGCTAAATGATTCGCATTTGATATGGAAAACGAAAAGTATGTAGATATCGATACCAATTTCTTGGGGGTTCCTCCATAAATCTTGATGGGTTTTTTGTAAATCACTCTACCAGCACTGGAAGGTAACGGAGCAGTGAGCTGTAAAGAAGAACCGCCATCAACGACCTTCGCATCTCCATAAAGAGCAAGAACGGAGTCGAATGATGAATTTTTGCCGAAGTTTTTGAGAGAAAATGAAGTGCTTGAGTTCGCAATTAAGGATTTGAAGAAGAGAGTGACGAAAAAGAGGGTAAGTAAGGATCTTGAGATGGCCATAACTTGAGATTTGGAAGTTTAGCAGGGATAATACGATGAAGCCATGAATGTAATGGTGGGTAGGGTTTTTAGAAGAAGGGAAGCTTGGAAAAATGGGGAAAAGAGAGATCGGAGGTTGTGAAAATTAAATGTGGGGTGTTATTTTACTGGTATTTCTGCTGCGGCCTCTGTTTGTCTCTCCTTTTGGTACAGTAGTTGACTGGTTGCTGAGTAAAGTGAGTGTGGATGAGAGTGATGATAGGGTGGGGTGGGGATGGGGTGAGGTGGAATATTTTACAATTTTGCCCTTATCTTTCCTTGTCTTGCAAGTATATACCTCCCAATTCGTGGGTACCTTCCATTGGAAGCTTTTGTTCTTAAGTTTAGGTTTGAATGCATAAAGTATGTAATAACAGCTTATTTGTTTCGTTTAATGTAACAAAACAACTTTTTATATAACATATGAAGTGATATGTTATTTCAGGATTATTAGAAGAGGTATTTATAGGTAAAGTACTGAAAGTAGTTAAGATATATGTATGCCAGTTACATAAATTAGTAATAAAATTAAAATCTTGTTACATAAATAAGATTTAAGCCATATGAGTTAAGTAGTTTTATTTTGCCATAGAATAAAACATGGTTTCCGGTTTTTTCTAAAACACCGGTTTGTTGCATATAATTATTGCAATGTACTTATACATTTTTCCGATAATAACAATATCTAACAATTAAAACATAAAAATGTATTTGATATTTTTTTGATGGCTCATGTTGAACCTCTCTCATGGTACATTAAGTATGAGTAAATCAGAGAGCACCGGAGATATTTTGAACATGTAATGTTTGAACATTCTTTTATAGAATTATTCATTTCAACTGTGAGACTTCTATCATAAGGGCAAAGTATATTGATCATATACTCATATTAGTATTTAGTAGTAGCAAAATGTAAGTATGTTCTTATTATTTATACAAAATATAAAGTATTTGTCATTACCGGTTACATACTTTTGGTCCTAGAATAAAACATGGTTGCGTATTTGGTCTGAAACCAATTTATTGCAATGTACATGTATTTTTTTTATAATAGTAATATCTAACAAACAAAGTACGGTCCTCATATTAATAGCAAGCTCTAAATAAATACTAGTATGAGTAAGGGATATAGGTATTTGTTATTATAGGTAAACTATAACGTATATTGTTATTATAGATAAAAAATGGTCATCCATTATTATTATGAACAAAAAATATGTAGCATCGCAGTTATAGGTTAAAAGAAGTATTTTGCTCATATTGATCTTTGTTTCCCTTAATTTGTCTAAAACTACATATTTCTAAATAGTGCCAATGAAATATGTAAAAAGAAACAAAAAAGGACCAAATATCTAATTTGTCTAAAACTATATAAGAAGACAATAAAAATACAAAAGAAATCAAATCAAAAGTGATGAATAAAGTAAAAAACAGCAATAAAAAACAAAATTTGACATCAAAAAAGGATACACGAAACAATTTCAAAAAAGAACAAATATGAATGCATATAGCAAGATCCTATGATAGTAAATTAGTAATTACACTATACATAAGGGTTACAGTTAACCAAGTACATGATTCTCTTTTCGTAAAAGACAGTTGTCACAAGTCACAAGTGATACAAGTTCTATATTTTCTTTATGTTGAGCCCCTTTACTTTTGATAATTACAATTTACAAACTTTACGTTGTCTTGCATTTTTTACTGTTTCAATAAAGCCCAGGTGCCGAAATGCATCGCTTTTGTCCTAGAATTACTATCTTGGACCCCTTTGTAGAGTTAAAGGTTTGTTTGTCTAGCTGCACATTAATTGTTTATTTAACAAATGAGTTTTAGTGAAATATACAATTATATTTTATTTATAAAAACAATATACAACATTGTAATCCAAAACAATTTATCTATCACGTGATATCGGTTTAATATTCATTTATACAAAATTACTTTATATATTATCAAATTATATAACGGAATAAATTTGTATACAAATTATGCAGACACTTTAATAAATAAGTATCTAATCCTTATTACATTGATACTTTATGTATCATATATTTTTATATTTAAAAACATTTTCGATAACTCTTATACGATGTTTTTGACACATCTACCTATACATATGTTGATTTTGTTTATATTTTAATTAACTATAAAATAAATATGATTGAAAACGTGGATAAGTTAATTTTCATCATATTTTATGTAATATAATTTGTATATCTTACAAAAACTCTAAATTTGTATATCTTACAAAAACCGTATTTGTAATAAAACCAATTATGATAGGGCACTTGTGATTTTATTTGTCAAATAAGTAAAATAATTCTTATATATTGTAAATGAGTGATTTTTAAGGGAATTCTTTTGGTTGTGTTTAAACTCTATAACCACCAATAGCAAGAAGAAAAAAGTAAGCGTTCAATTGGAAATGACTAAGAATTATGAAGGGGTTGAAATGAAAATATAAGGCAAAAGAGATTCCTCCGACATATACGGTCGCTGTAGTAAGTATTGTTTTGTCCGACCTACGAATGCGAATTTCTTTTCTTTTATGTTGTTTCTCATATTTTTTATTCATGGATATCGCCATTGCTTTTTCCACCTTCGAGCGGTACAAGATTGAGGCATGCATGTGTTGTTACACCATGCCTACTTTAGACTTGTAGAAATAGAATGGGGCTGGCAGTGGAGAAGGTGGAATAGAAATCAAATTAAAAATCATTTCAATATTTTGTAACCTGCTAAACTAATTAGCGTTCAATTGTAAAATTAAAATAATAGAATTGAAATTTCACATCAGCATTGTATATATTTCACCAAATTCGTACGAACATTGTTTTGTGTATCTTTACTACGCACTCGATTCTATTTATTAGATATTGTGGCAAACCAATTAGTATTGGCGCGTAAGATTGTACGATTTTGTTTGAATCATACGTACATATCACTCTTTATTCATCCTCTAAAATCATATTATATAAAATAATATATACATACATTGCGTCTCTTATTATGTTGAGATCTCATGGTCATGCCCGTATTCTGATTATGTGAAAAAAGTTGCATTAGGACATCAAATGTTTGTTTCACATCCTTCCTAACTTCTTCTTGGGCACCCTTGAACCTTGCTCGTTTTGGATCTATTGGAGTTATGAATAACTTGAAACATATTGAATACTCAAGATATATTTCATCGGCTAGAAAATATTTGTGTTTTGTACTTCATTCACCTGAAACAAACAAATATGTGTAATACATTTATATATGTCATTAAATATAGGCGACTAGTCAAGAACGTTGATGACATTGTTCGCTTCTGCAACACCAAAAAAATACATGTCAAATCCATAAATTCTGCAACGCCACTACTTCCATGATTATCGACGGGTGTCGATAATCTCTTCGTGTGAATTGGTCGCACCATGCATTAGGGCAAGTAGCACACTTCATTGCATACAATCAACGCTTCAAAGCATTCTAGGAAAATCATGTTTGTTTTCATGCGCCACGTACAACGTTTAAATATTATACAAAGTATTACTACACTCCACAATAATCGACTCAGACACTCAAGATATTCAACACGTTTTGGTTACAATTTGGTAGATAGATATTTACAATAGACAATGAGAACTAATGGAATGATAACAAACATTCTCCAGCCATGCTTTGTGCAAACGCCAACTTCGATGGGACATGTCATGGGTCATGTGGAACAGAACACCTTTTTGTTCCTACATGTCACCCATGTCGGACCTTGGAAAGTTGGAATTAGTGTCAAGACTCAAGAGACTCTTAATGAGATAAAGCTTTCAACAGTGAACTTGTTTTCTATCTGTTGAAGTTGTTTCTCTTACATAACTCGCCATCTATTCAGCTGTTGAATCATCCAAGCTCACAACCTCTTATCCGTCCAGAGAAACACTGCTCTAGGCTGCTGATCCATTAAGAACTCTTTATGCGTCCAGACTCTTGATCCATCCGAAGAGAAGAATAAGTCAAATATGGCTTGTTAGCCCCTGACGTATTCTTATATTCTGGATCTCTGATTGATCTGCTTCGTTTTGTCTGATCAATCGAGGCCAATGATCCATCATGCAACCTCGCTTCGAATCGTTGATCTACTTCGGTTTCTCCAATTTGACTCCACACATTGTATCATATTCCACACTGTGTTTGTTTTGTTTTATTAACTGTTAGATTTAGGTTTTAAAAAAAAACGAAACATTATGTCATTATATCATACTTTGTATTCAATATTTAGTCCAAAATCCCCAAATGTACCTTTTTGTCGGAATGTATTGTTAATGTGACATGAAACAATATAATTTAATCAGAAATAGTACTCTTCTAAAACGATGATCAAATAAATAAATTCAGAAAAATTGGGTCATTTCCGTGTATTCCCATTTCCCCATAGTCATGTCGTCATTTTTGTGATTACCTCTATTTTTAACACTTCCAATAAAACCATATCATTCTACCAAATTGTCCGTTTAGAGAAATTAGTAAAAACATAAAACCTTCCTACTCTATTAAGAATTTTCATTAGATCATCCAACACCACACAACTCGCGATCGTTCAGCTTCTCTAACTTCATTCAAGAACGAAACCAAAGCCACAAATATCAAAATTCAAAAGCAATTGAAATCACAAGCCTAACAAATCAAATCACGAATGACATTAAAACCATCAATGAATTTAATCGCAAACACTGCTAACTCGTGCCAATACAATAATCTTTAAAATCAATCAGCTCACCTACCTAAAGTCATACTTGGAACTCGTAAGATGATTTCTTGCCACTTTATTTACCAGAAACTGCATCTAGATGCAATTTTACATAAATTATAACTTAGTAGCAGTTCCCATCATGAAAGTTGACCGAACCCAGTTGAACTTTGACCGGATGGATGCCAGCTTGTGGTCATTTCAAGGTTTTTCATTGACCTAGAAGTTTGACCGATGTGACCATAACACGTTCTTGGTTCATAACTTGGAACAAAAATATAAAACCATACACTCCATCTGCAATAGCAAGAAAAAAGTAGCTTTAGGCCATGTTTTTTCTTTCACAATTAAGTTTTATCTTGATTAATGATGTTTTAAAATTAAAAGATATTTGAAGAAAATCGGAAATAACAACATACTTAGGGAAAAGTCTCCGTTCAGTATCTTTCTCTATTAAGTTGTTCTTTCTAAATTAAATCAAAAGGAAAACACCACCTTTAAGTTGTTACAAACTTGCAAATAATGAATTGGCTTTGAAATTACCTTTTTACCCTTACGCCTCATTATTTCTGCTCTTCTACAATTTCACTCACTTCTAAATCCGCTAAAGTATCTTTCCCAAACAAAGAGAATGCAACAGTTACCTGCAAAACAACCAATGTATTAAGTGACTTTCTATATTAAGTCATTCTTTATGCATTAAGTAAAAAAAGAAACACACATACCGATCCATTTTTTCTATCGAGCTTCTTTATTGTGCCCGAAAAGTCCATAAATGCCCCTGAGACAACTCGAACAGTTGACCCGAGAACAGGCCCTGAAGGTTTTCTGGATCCTTTTTTTGTCTTTGTGGTGACTAATGTTTTATCTGAATTTTTATCCAAAATTTCTAACTGTTGTTGTTCTTCAAAAGCTTTATCTGTTGCTTCTTGTTTTTCCTTCACTTCTACAAATATTGCTTCCATGTCAGCTGTTGATACGGGCCTTGGTTTGTTAATCTGTCGCTTTCTGCATATTTTCACAAAAAAAGTTTTATAATAGATTTATTAAACAAATTATATTATTATTTCAATATGTAGTTTTTATAATCATATTAATTATTTATGAAATTTAATATAATCATAGCATCCTAATTTCATTATTGTACTTTGAAAAAAAAAAAGTACACGTTTATAGCAATGCCATTCAAAATACAAAAAAAAAAAAAAAAAAATTGCTATAATAGAAGGAACCGAAAGTAGGATGCTATAATACACAAAAAAGAAAGTATGATACTGTTTCTTGCAATTAATACCTATTAGAATATCCTTAAAGTTCAATTATATATAATAAAACTAAAACATGCAAACAAATATGATACTTGATTTAAGGAAATACTGCAATTAAAAAGCATGAGAATTGGAAGGAGAAGTTATTACGTATTTCCAACCATTCGTCCAACGAATCCTCCAACCCCTTCACATTCTTCTCTTATAAAATTGTGGAGTTCTCGATTCAGTATGCATTTCAAAAACACGCATCCAGGATACAGAGGCTTTGGTTTAATTGAGATCTTCCCGTTTTTCAACTTAGTTTTTTCTTGGACAGTTGCAGCAAATACCTGATATCAAATCATAAATGCATCAGATGTATCATTAGGGCCTGTTTGGTTTGTATTCAAAATGGATTGAATTTCAATTAGGGCAAAATCCCACAATTCTTGAACCAAAATCTGATTCTAGAACATTGAACATTCATCCAAACTAACAATTGAAATCACATTTCGCAACAAAAGGAACTGAATTGATAAAGGATTTTAGCAAACGGAACCTAAATCAAACAGAGATGACTTGTAATCACAATAGTTAATTACCTCAAACTCGGCATCAGGAAAGTTCTTTGCGAGTGCCTGCATCATCCGTTCAACAGTATCCTTACCTCTTGCTCTGGAGACCTTGACGATCCACCATTGTGTACCCAGTTCTGAGAGTTTGTCGAGGTTAAGCTCTTCCTTCCAAGACTTAAACTGTTTCTTGGGTTTCTTCAATAGTCTTTCTTCGACGTCTTCCCTCCAATTATACAATCTGTTTTCATCTCTTTTCGCGTTCCTCAGCTCTCTTTTCTCTTTCGCCGTTAGAATTGCTGCTTGTTCGCTGACCGATGCTTGAAGAGTTGCTCGGATTGGTTGAACAAGGACGATGGCGGGTTTGGTGATGGATATGGGAAAGGGGAGACAGAGAGGACGCCATGAGAGAAGAAGCTCTTGGTTCATCCTGTTTGGGTTTCCTTTGAGAAACGTTATCGCTTTACTCTTCCACGAACGACAAAGGGGATTTTTTTTAAGCGAACAGTTATAACTTATACGTGTTCAATGATGAGCATTATTATTATTTATCTATTAATTAAAAAGCGTATTTTTTGGCATCAGGTGTAACGTTTTTTTTGGCGTAGTGGTTTGGTTTTTTTTTTTGTTGCTTCCTGGGTTAGGGTTTTGATTTTGCTCTTTAACTTTCTTCGTTTCCAGACTTCTCCCACCGCTTCATCTCTTGCACCCACTTCTCCGCCATTGCTCCTACAATCTTCGATTATTCCTCTTCCTGTACTCATCCCGTCATCCGCTCCACCGCTTCCTCGATTTAGCGTATTCGATATTTCAGAGAAGGTGGACGACGGTGGTAGAAGTGACTTGAAGGAGGTGGTCTTCTTTTTCAATCCGGAACAACCAAAGCGAATTTCCAATTACCTCCTTTGTTCGTACCTGTAATCTTCGTCGGAACCCAAGACTCACAATTGAAGAGCTGGCTCGGAAGCCTGGAATTGGCGAGCATAAGACTTCTTGCTCCTCTGTCGGCGGCTGCTCTGGCCATCGCTGGTCGGAGCTTTTGATCGCCTGATTCCAGCCGCCGGACCCAAAATTAGGGTTTGGGATTTGACTATCAGCGTCTCCGATTGGCGGTGACATCGATTTCGCCATTGATCTCTTAAATCGCCACGCTCCTTCCGTTCTGGATGATCGCTGCCTCTTTTTCCGTCTACAGAAGCAGGTAAGGGATTTGTATTTTATATTCGAATGTGTTTTAAACGGATTAAATGAATTGTTTTGGGTGAAATGCTAAGAATTTGGTTATATTTTGATCGTGAAGAAATCCATTGAGCTTTTGAGGAAAGGAATTGAAGAGGATCGTAATTCTGCAATTATTTGCTTCCGGACTACACTTGCACCTAACGCTCTCGAACCCTATCCTGTATGTTCCAATATTTTTTTGTTTGCTGTAAACATCTATTGATCTGTATGTTGTTTGCTCTTTATTTTGCGTTGTGGAACTGTTCGAAGTCAAACTTCTACTTCCAAAGTTAGTCCGTGCTATTCAGGTCAGTATATTATTTACAACATATACGGAGATTGAACGTTACAAAGTATCTGCGTGCCATTGCTGTAAACGTGTGTGTTCAGTTTTGTCATGAATTCTTTCTTCCAGTTTTGTTTAAATCTTATTATCTTTTTCATGTGCAGATAATTGAGAAAAAAATCAGATTTCTTAAAACTTGAAGCTATTGATAATGGAAAGCCACTTAATGAAGCAGCATGTTAGTAATCACCATTACAGCATCCACAAACAGTACTGTGTGTGGATCTGCCAACACTTCTAGGAAGCATCTGAGACTAAAGAAAAACCACCTGAACTTTCAGATTGAAAAATGATTCCTTTCACACGAATGTGTACATTACAACCCCTTCAAATATATCCGGACAAAGAAATACAAGGGTTGAAGTGGGTTGACTTTTTAAAGGAGGAAGTCAACAGGGTTCAGATGCGAGTTTAGAGTGTAGTGAAAGTGCCAATGAGGATATTTTGATATTCTTTTACCAGTTGGATTTGGCTACTAGAGTACAGGTTTTTCACATGCTTCATTCTTTGTATTATTGTTTTTTATTTTAACGATTATTTCCTATATTGAGTTTTACTTTTACATCTTCTCTTATTTGCAGTATGCATTGAACTTGGAGGAGTATGATATTGCAAAACAATTGAGAAACAAGCTCAATGAGGTTTGATGATCTAATAATCTATTATACATACAATAGAGTTAAAACTATACATTTGCAACAGGAAACTTTTTGGGACCAAAATAGAAAAAAAAAACACATAAACTTGTGGATCAAATTTGTAATTTTCTCTTATTTTACAATTAAGGTTTATACCATTGCAAAAATGGTCATTTCTAAAAAAAAACAAAAGCTAAATTAAAATAAAGAGAAACTACGAATTTGGTCCTTGTGGTATGCCTTTTTTTCAGATTTGGTTCAATGGCAAAATGGTTATTTTCAAATATTTAACAGGTAAGCTATTAACTTAAACAACACATGTACCATTACCAATAGGAAACTCCAACAATCCAGATTGTTTGAAAAGATTTTTTGGACCAAAACTGAAAAAACCAGCTATACTGAGGGGCAAAATGTAATTTGCCAAAAAGAAAAATCACATTACCTGGAGTACTAAAAAACGGCCATTTAAAAATAATCGGACCAATAAGGGCAATGGAAATCGATAAAATATAAAACAATAACCGTGGTGAGATCTGTGTGAGGGGACCAATCGTGTTCAAAGGCTATTACAAAGATGAAGTGCAAACGTATAACCCTTATTACTCTCTTCTAATATTGTCTATGTAAAAGACATAAACGCCCTTCTCATCCTTGTCATTGAAAACTGAAATTATGTGATAAAGATGTAATTTATTTGAGCAGGAGAGAAGTAATTGATGAAGAAGGATGGCTTCATACCGGACACATAGTGTTGTGGGCCCCTCGATGCCACTTAAAAATCATTGATAGGTAAATTGTAAAAGAAAATAATCATTTAAGTTATTTATGAGTTATGGCAATTTAAATATAATGTAAATAACTATCTTCTATGTCTCAGGAAAAAGAATATTTTTAAATTGGCGCAAGGAGAGTACATAGCTCCTGATAGAGAATTGAGAATGTATATGTTAAGAGCAAATTTGTGGCACAGTGCTTTGTTTATGGTAAGAAACCAATGTTCCAATCGAAACATACTTTTTTTTTGTGTGTTTTTTCACCCGGTTTTTCTTTGTTTCTATTATATTATTGGTTACTGTTACCAATTACCAATTACCGGTTACCACTGATCTGTGAGGTTTTCTGTGGTTTGTTTGAATCGGATTGAAGAAATAGATTTGGGGGTTTTTGATTCGTCTTCAAGTGGGCAGTGAAGAGCTGTACCAAAAGTTGCTCAGATTCTCTGAATGGGGTATTTTTTTTCGCTTTCTACTTTTGGTTGTATGTTTTCCTCCGATAAGCTTTTTGGGTCAATGTAAATTTTTTTTGGCTAAATGCAATAAATAGCAACCTACTTTCATACTGCCCATAACTTCAGAACCAACGCATCCGGAAGAGCTCGAGAGAGTTGTTATTCTTGTAGCTACACCTGGAAGGTTGGTTGATTTACTAGAAAGGGCAAAATTGTCATTACAAATGATATAGTAGTTAGCTCTTGATGAGGCAGATACGATGTTGGATATGGGATTTGAGCCTGAAATTAGAAAAATAGTGGAGCAAACTAAGATGCCTCCACCAGGTCATACACAAACAATGTTGTTCAGTGCCACTTTTCCTGGAAAAATTCAGGTTTGTTGGTTTGGTTTTTTTCAAATTTTCAATTGCCATTTGCTTTCTGGTCCTTTCCGTGTTTAGTCCAAAGTTGGAACCTTTTTTAGTTTTGGTCCTTATTTCAAGGTTTCACATTTATATGAAACCTTAACTCATTTGCATTCATCTAAACTTGGATTTATTATCCTGTTAACAGCAAAAATACTATCTTTGGTGTTGTCCAGCCATGTAGTCGTTTGAGGTTATGCATCGATAATTGAAGAGGTAAAGATCGCCCATGTCCTTATAAATTACATTATGTGAGATTGATAACCATTATGTGAGATTGATAACCAACTTCTTGCGTATTAAGCTTCTTTGTGAAAATTTGTCCCTCAAAGCACTCTTGCACCGGAACCCGTGCGGAGCACGGGGCCCCACTAGTTATTATTATATATATTAAATTGCGTTAGTGTTTAAGAAAGTTACATGTGATTTTTTTTTTTTGGGTTTTGTCATGCGGATCTTTCCCGGATCCGGGTCGGTCGGTAGATCCGGCTAAATCCACCGCTAAAATAGAGGTTTCTTCTCGAACTCCATGTCTCCATCGATGTTGGATCTTCCTTCGTTGCAGAACTTCCCTGACCATCGCCGTTGAATTCCCGTCTTTCCCGTATTTCCTTGATTTGTTGTCGCTTGGTGCTCCCTTTAGATTCTCCTCTGTGTTGTCCTCCTTTTCTGTTTCCAGACTGTCTATGGTCTCTGTGGGATGCGACGCCGACCAAACGCGCCGTAACCGACCGTCGATTGCAGGACGGCGGAAGTAGCCGCCGATGGAACAGATGCTGCTGTGCAGTCCATCACCGTCTTCATGTTCAGGTTCGATTTTGTCTGAACTTGGAGCAGAAAGTTTGGATCAGTTATGATTCATCGAAGAGCTAAAATTGACTATCTATCGAAATTTATGGGTTGATATGAGTTTGTACGGTAAACTTGGTAGCTTGATTGCTCACCATGTGTTCGACAAAATTCCTCAGTGAAGTATTCCTTCCTTTCCAGATCCTTCTACACCGCTTCATTTGGTTACTTCTTTCAGTCTTCGTCTCTGTACTGGTTCCTCTTTTTTCCTTCGTTTCCACCGCTTGAATCGCTTCCCCTCGAATCCGGAAACCTAATTATCTCCGTTGAAGTTCTAAAAAACGTAACCAAAAACTTCTCCCACGAGAACGAACTCGGCCGTGGTGGATTTGGGGTCGTTTACAAGGGCCAATTACACGATGGAACAAAAATCGCAGTCAAAAGAATGGAAGCCGGAGTAATTAGCAACAAAGCATTAGATG
The DNA here is from genome assembly GCA_023525715.1 of Cichorium intybus. NCBI lineage: Eukaryota > Viridiplantae > Streptophyta > Magnoliopsida > Asterales > Asteraceae > Cichorium > Cichorium intybus. The sequence goes on from CM042012.1 coordinate 21,411,666, forward strand.
AATTTCAAGCAGAAATTGCGGTTTTATCAAAAGTTCGTCATCGTCACTTGGTGTCTCTAATTGGGTATTCCGCTGAAGGGTCTGAGAGAATTTTGGTTTATGAGTTCATGCCTCAAGGGGCTTTGAGTCGCCATCTTTTTCACTGGAAAAGCTTGGAATTGGAACCGCTTTCATGGAAGAGGAGATTGAATATTGCTTTGGCGCATCAAAGCTTCATACATCGGGATCTTAAATCCTCTAATATTTTATTGGGTGATTATTTTCGTGCAAAAGTTTCAGATTTTGGTTTGGTGAAATTGGCGCCGGACGGAGAGAAGTCGGTGATTACGCGGCTTGCCGAAACATTTGGATATCTTGCGCCTGAATATGCTGGTAACTTTCTCCATGAATAGTATTTAGAAATAAATTTTTGTTGTGGACGATTAGAAAACTAAATGAAAAAAGGCAGTCGGTTTTCAGGTAAAATGTATTTTCCGGTTATAGTTGATGGTGGTTTTCCGGTGGAGGTAACCTTTTTTTGTGTATTTTGTATGTTCACAAAGCTTGAGCAAAATTGAGCATTAGAATCGTAATTCGTTGTTTTATTATGTTTAATTTTCAAATTAATTGGTATCCCGAGTATTAGGGTAAGTGTAAAACCTAGAGGGCCAAGATTAATTTGTGATTTTTTGGAATTTGTTTCAGTAACAACTAACGACCCTCATCTCTGGAGTGTGACTGCTGTAAATATTAAAGTATCTAAGTTAAGTACAAAGGGAAGAAACAGGTGATTTTGGACATTTTTTCACGGGGTATATGTGTGGATTAAGTTATAGAGATACCTATTAAGCCAATTGATCAACTTTGTGGGGCTGGTTTGAACGATATGGCAAGGATGAGGAGGTGCTTATTTATTTCATTGATTTCCTTTGATGGTTCCATGGCAACATCTGAACATGTACTAATTCGATTCTTTAATTAACCCTATTTATCAAATTAAACTTTTTGATACATGTAGATTTTATTTATTTTTCATTATGCAAAAACTTATATTTGAAAAACTACCTCCAAATGTGCGTAAAATAGTACTTGCTACAGATATGGCAGAAGCGAGTATAGCAATTAATGATGTGGTTTTTGTGGTTGATTGTGGAAAAGCTAAAGAGACAACTTATATTTATTTCGTTGCTTTGATCCTATTCTTACATTGCGTTTCTTACTTACTCATTGGATTTTACATTTTTTTTTTGAAGACTTACTTTCTGAGTACAAATGGAATTGCTCAATTCTTGAAGTGAGTTACGTTATAGTTCATGTCATTCATGCTTCTCAAATCTTATTACATTGAGAAAATAAATACAGTAATTTGTTATAAAATAAAAATAACAAAGTTTTAAATGGTTTTTCAAATCATACAGAATGCATTTGAAGAAGGTGGTGTATTACATGGAAAGAAAGTCTACCTCTTCAATTGTACAGAGCATAAGTTGTAAAAATAACGGAGATTAATTTGTAAACCTCATTGTTCATACATAAAACCTAAATCTTTGACTAAAGTTTATAATTTTTTTTGTCTTTTGCAACACAATTGCTCTTTTTTGGTGGTCAATTTAAAGTAACCTGCATACGTGTAGTTGTAGCGGTAAGTTGAACAAATTTTTATTTTTTATTTCATTTTTCTGCATTGTTTAGAACATTCTTGTAATTTCTACGTTGATTGTTATTAGTTTTATTTATTATGTTTACCTTTTTTTAATATTGAACAGGTTGTATCACCTTTTCCACCTTCTGATAAGATTGAAATTAACTATGTACAAAGGGAGTCTGAATAAATTCTTGACATGAAACAAATGAAAATGGATAATGTCCCTGATTGCTAAAAGGAGGCTTTGCCACAACTTGCCCTAATTGAAGATGTACACTATTACTATCTTTCTCTTTTCCCTCTATACACACAAACAAAATCTCATTTAAGTTTAATCAATTTCGATCATTTTTGGAATGAATTAATGGCAGGTGGATAAGCTGAAGAAGAAACTAAGACCAGAGCCCTGCAGTGGCAAAAACTGAAGACAACACTACAGAAAGTGGGAAGAAAATGGCAGTAATTCCTATCTTTTTTAATTTTTTTTTGGCTGTTTTATGCATTTTTTTAATCCTCATATTCTTAAGTTATTTGAATTTTTATAGGAAAGGCTATTTGATTATGTTTATTATTAATAAAAAGGGTATTACATATGTGATTGCTTATGTAATCAGGGCTTAAACTTTTCTGCACATTTATCATTTAATCATGAAGCTTATTAGTTTAAAGGATTTAACCACTAAATTGAATATTTCCGTTTTTGACCTTTTTACAAGATAACTATGTTAAATGGAGTTAAGAATGATTATATTTTGAAATTTTATGAATATTCCAAAAAATAGTATTGAACCTAAAGTTGACGGTGGCAGAGTTTACATTTGGATATGTCCCAGATCATTTGCAGTTATTAGTGCTTCCTAGACACTAAAACCCTAAGAAAAAAAAACTAAGAGGTATATCAAACTAACATTCTTCATTTTCTTAAATTATGTTTGTTTTGTTGCTGATGGTGTACTTCAAAGATAGTACTAAATTGAACATAATGTAAGTTTTTTCATACTAATTACTAATTTTCCTTTAATACCCTTTTAAAAATATTGTAAAATTATGCAAAATTCTACTTATTGACAGGTTCTGAGACAACGAAGCCTACGGATCTGAAATTGGGTCCCCGACGTGAGAACCGAACCATATAAGTTGACAGGTCATTGTGAGGTCTAATTCCAATTTTATATGGTATTTTTTGTATTTTTTCTATTTTTTTTTTAAATTTAGTTATATTGTAGATTTTTAGTTAGATGATTCTTATTTATTAGATTTGGGTCTAATCTAATTAAAGTTGTTGATAGGATCGATATTAATTCAGGAAACATGGCATGCATGGCTACCACTTCAAGGTATCCCTTTTTTCCTTGGTCAACTATTCAGGTTAGGGGTAGTTTGGTCATTAACAAACTCATACAATGTTTCATCTATTTATTTTTCAACTTCCCTTACAACTCCTTAAACTTTCTCCTAACAATGTACGATTCATTTTTTAAAAATTCTCTCCATTCCCTCCCAAATCACTCGTTTTAATTATAGTATAATATATGCAAAATTTCCGGTGTTTTTTTGCAGGGGTATTAACGGAAGAGGGTGAAAATATTGCTTCAATTTATGACAATGTTCTTTTTATTTCTTTTTATTAAGGCATTGTACTTTGGAAATTCTAACTCATCGACCCGTGCAACGCACGGGTCACCCGCTAGTACAAATTAAAATGGGTTAATTCAATACCTATCAAATTTCAACTTTGGTTTTAAACGGCAAATTCAAGTTTTTTTTTAGCAATTTAGACCATCAAAATCATAACTGATATGTTATTTTGGGGCTTGAGAGAAATGGCTCTGAGTTTATCGGTATTAAGGACATGTTTGATATAGAGAATTGAAATAGAGAAAATGTTGACAGAGATAATAAGGAAAAGAGATAAAAAATAATAAAAAATAAAAACTACTTCCTTTTGCATCTTATTAATTCTTCATATTTTGTATAGAAAATGATAGAACCAAATAAGTTTTACCCATTGAGAAATAGAAAAAATGCGGAGACTTGAAGGGTAATCCGCTTCACGCTACTCTTTGAACCCTACTACGTGCGTTTCAACAATTTGTTTTGCCTCAACGCTAGGGGTGTAAATGAGTCGAGCCGGCTCGTGAGCTATCCGGGACCGGCTCGATAAAAGCTCGGCTCGAGACCGATTTTAAACGAGCCCGAGCCGAGCCCAAGCTTATATATAAGGCTCGTTTATTAAACGAGCCCGAGCCGAGCCTATGTCACCAAGCTCGATTAGGCTCGCGAGCCCTAAACGAGCCTATATAATATATATATATATATATATATATATATATATATATATATATATATATATATATATATATATATATATATATATATATATATATATATATATATATATATATTCCCTACATTACTGTAAACGAGCTTGTTAATGAGCTCGAGCCAAGCTTAAGCTTGTTAAGAATTAAACGAGCCGAGCTTAAGCTCGTTTAGGCTTGTTAAGAATTAAACGAGCCGAGCTCAAGCCCGATCCGAGCCTGTGTATTTCTTAACGAGCCCGAGCCGAGCTTAGGTCCACAAAGCTCGTAACGAGCCGAGCCCTATATATTTCTTAACGAGCCCGAGCCGAGCTTGGTCAGGCTCGGGTTCGGCTCGGCTCGTTTGCACCCCTACTCAACGCTGTGATCATCTGCCTCCGGTCCTACTTCGTGTGTTTACCGATTAATTCCTAAACGTATAAACGCAAGCCTATTATCGAGATCCTTTACCGCCGTCTATCAAGTAATTTTTTCTGTCTATACACTTTTCATAGACATTTTTGAATTTAGTTGATTATGTAGGTTTAATTGTATATATTTATATGATTTTCATATCTCTTCTTAAATTTAGTAAATCGGGTTCTTAAGTTGACATGATAAATTATGGTGCTTAAAACTCCAATTATCTTGGGAAAACCCATTGTAAGTTAACACACCACAAAACCCATAAAAAGTGGGTAAACAAATCCATAAAACAAATTTCTTGTAAGACATAATACATGTCAATAGTCTTCTTACGGCCAAATTGTTCATTTATACGACATTACGACTGCACCATGAAACCTATTGACAAAATTTCCATGACCAACTTGGTTGTAATCTATTGATGAGATTTCCATGGCCAAGTTGACCGGAATTCCCCATCCCCAAGTTAACACCTTTTAATTGTATAAAAATATAATTCTTCTATAAATAATATCAATAAATGGCATATAGATAAATAAATAGAGAATAATATGGGTGACTAGGATACTAAATGACTATATACAATTAACTAGGAATTGATCAACAAGTAACAATCCATAATACATGACTATAGTTTCTACAATCCATAATAGACTATAGTTTCTAGAAACGTGTATTTACTTATCATGAGTAGTAGCCTCGTAGTTGTTCATAACATATACCCAACGCTTCTTTAATTGTTTTTGTTGGGATAGTTCGAAATAGAGAAGTTTGTGTTACATATGTCGTAGGAACTACTTGTGCAATGGATGTTATGATTTGTTGGTGGATGATGTATGATTTTACCATGAATCGTTTACGAGAAGCTGCAATAATACACGAAAAATACTTCATGAGTTATCATAATTCTTTTATATTAGATTTATGTTTTTCAATACAATATATGTGTATAATATATGTTGGACATGGAATAAACTGTAAACATGGTAAGAAAGCTCATTTCCATTTCATTTCTTAACACAACCAAACAAGATAAATGATTCTCGACAACATTTTTCTTATGAAATATCTGTTCTACCAAACACTGGAATCAACACTCTTTCCCCGACTGAATTCTCTTTCTCTGCATTTCCATTTTATGTTTCAATTCCATTTATTCATACCAAACGTCCCCTAAGTTGCCTACGTGGTAATTATATGTCTTTATATTTATCACCAGGACATTCATTGTGTATAGTAAGTGGCTTGGTAAAAACATTTTGTGAAACATCTTCCCTTTGTATGCTTACCATGAAGAACCCACTACTACTTCCACTTCGTTTATATGTTTAAAAGTCATTGGTCCAAGAATTCTTCATCTTCGAACCACTTTGCAAGTCGACGGTCGATCGTGCATGATAACAGAAACAGCGTTGCAAATGCTCGCGTGCCACCGTGTTTCGGTGAAGCTATTTCGAAAGAAATAGTGTCGTTAAGCGGCGAGAATCCAGCCTAAAGGTTCTGAAACTGTCCATTGTCGATGGCTAGTCAGCTCAATCACTTTGGTTTTCTTAATATAGAGCTCCAATACAGTCTTTTGTTAATATGTAGATGTTTGGAAAACCCTAATTTTTTGGACTTTTTGTATATTAACCTCTATTTAATGGTATGTATGTGTTTGTGTGGTGTACTTCGAGGTCGATTTGCGGTTGTTGGAAAACATTAACCAAAGTGTTTCCTTTTTTTTCTTAACTTGTGCAAAATACTCTAACATTGACCATTTACGACTTCATCTTTGCAAGTGAGCCTCAATAATTGCAAATACTATGACTGGGTTGATCCTCCGTTACACGAGCATTAGAAAGGTTGTTAATCCTTGGGTTAAAGGCTCAACACCTAAGATCAAATCCTAAGTCCATGCTAAGCATTCATTATCACTTCGTCATTTAAGTTTTGTGGTTTAAGTCTAAGCATTGTCCTAAGTACATAGTTTACTTAAATGAAAACTCTAATACCATTTGAAGCACCCCTTGTACGCACTAATTGAAATAGTCATTTGAAAATAATGTTATAAAGAAATTTCATAACATTTAAAAATTTTGAAGCGTCAAAATATACAAGGATGAAACAACATAGTCAGTAGATACAAAGAAAGTATACATCCTTAGGTAATTTTTAAATCTCAAATATAAAACATCTTCTATATATCCAAACGTTAGGTTCATATTCGGTCTTTAATCAAAACACATATACGAATACATGTCAAAATAAGTTGGTTAGGCTTAGGAAGCATGATGAGCATTACCAAGGTCAAACATCTACTAAGGCATTCGATTTAGACAAAAAGCCTATCTAGATGTAAAACCTTAAAAAATGTTTGAAACCCATCACAATAATATATGCTTCTTTTGTCAAGGAAAGCTATTACAAGTATGTCATGCACTATTAACATATTAGAAGCACAATAAAATTGTAACAATAGAGTGCACGTGATGTAATTCACAAAACTCAGCCAAAACCTATATCCTAAATTCTCACAACATAAAGGCCCCTCGTCTAAAAAGGACATTCCAGGGTAAGCCCAAAGGAAAATACGGTAACTAAAAACATAAACAAGGAAATAACATCACATTTAAAACCCTTTTAGAAGCATCACTCAAATGTTTTTGGTAACGTGGTAACCATGACACATGCAATAAGCCACGTAATAGGTTTGCAAGGTTGATCCCCTTGCGAATGGTTATCTAGAATGCCAATCACAACTTATAAACGTCACTTTCTTACAAAGTGATAAATATCCAAATAATCAAATTGTTCAGACCACACAAGTGTCCAATCATACCCAACGATGAGTATGCATGATCATGGCTTAACTTTTTGAAAATAAATCGAAATTTTCTTAAAGCTACTATGTAAAAGCACTTCATAAATGCAACACACTCGTGTGTGTGTGTATATATATTTATATACACACACACATACACCACCTATGATATGCACCTGATAATAGAACACACCAGAACGATTAAGCGTATAATGCTATAATACATGTCATGGATGTTGGGATTTGATCATAATAAAAAAACATTTATACAGCGGAATACTTAACAATCTCAAATCACATAATTATCCATGAACATATTACAGGATCATGCAGTTCATAACAACTATTGCAACTTAATTCATGAACATAATGTACATAAACTAATCTCCTTCTTTGATTTTTGGTTCATGCCACATTGTATTGGATGAACAATATCCAAAGTAGAATCCATATGATGGTTCACACCTGATAATTTTAAAAAACCAGGCTGATAGAACTTCCACTTGGGAAGGAGGCAAAAATCTCAAAACCCTTGAGAGAGATTGAGAAATCGCCAAAATGGGAGAGAGGGAGGAGGTGGCCGCTCTAGTGAGGCTTATGGGATGCTTAGGGTTTGACCCCTAATCCTTTATTTATACTGGAGATGGAGGAGGTGACAGCTCTAACGAGGCTTATAGGATGCTTAGGGTTTGACTCATAAGCCTCTATTTACACTGGAGGGTTCATAGGGTTTCAATATTAAGGAGCTTCCATACACTTAGGCCCCTATACTTGTTTCCATTAATTAACACTTTAATTAATTACAATTCAATCCCTTGCAATTAATTTATCCAAATTAATTCTTTAATTAATTGTCAATTAGTTTCCAATTAATTTATCTATACATTATAAATTAATAAACCAATTTCTCCTATTTATTTGATGTCACTATTTGTTTTTCTGAGTCATGAGGGAAACCAAAAAGGACATTGCTATTATTAGAAATATTACCAACATTTAATGACCTTAAATATTGTTTCCAACAATCTACTCATAGGTATTGAACTTACCTGAATGTGTTGTTAATCATTTACCAGGCTTAACAAGTTGTAAGGAACTTATATATATATATATATATATATATATATATATATATATATATATATATATATATATATATATATATATATATATATATATATATATATATAAATCATTAACACTAGCCAACCCCTAATTAACATAGTATTACTAAAATCAATAGACTTGTAACAACTCTTACGTACTCACTACATGACCAAACAAAGCAACATAAACAATTAAATAGCCCAAGGTAAAGTAAATCTTAAGAAAGTTATTAGGATTTCACATAGCCTATGGGAAATAAAAAAGGATTCATACATCCCCTGGGTTTCATATCAGACTTGATAATTCGAGTAAACACTCTGCAAATAACACCTTAACTTGTCTAATTTGACCTTAGCATTTCAAATCTCAATTATAATGACTTGTTATGATTATATATAATAAAGAGCTTTACAGGAACACATAGTTCCAGTCTAATTAACATCATTAAATTTGAGTACTTCAAAATTCAATATATGATGATTAGATGTAGTTTTTACTCATGAATTGCAATTGAAATATATCAATATAACTATAGAGCATGATTTAACTATATTAACACCATTTAAAACACCTTTAACGAGTTTAGCAGTGATTGAATTAAGTTTGTCACCAAAATCTGCAATATACTTAATTATCAAGCATAATTTTAGTTGAAGGTTCAATAGCGTGATTTAAACTTTACATTAATAAACTTACATTTAAACCATAACACTAACCTACTTCATTGTTTAAAGTTAAAATTCACTGGATCTAGCAATGTTTTCATGAAAACATGTTTTCAAAACCACCATAAAAGCTTAATGAAATCAAATTCAACCTTATGAATGAGATTACACCGCTACATCAATGTCCCAAACATACAAATCAATAATTTATTCAGATTTTTCAATGAATTAACAATTGAAGTTGGATTTGGAGATAACTCTAAATGCTAGAAACTTAAATGACAAATCGAGTGTCAATTCAACTACCTTATAAGCTTATTCATGAAGTAATCGACTAAGAACACCATTAAATGTTTATTTTTGCTTCCAATTTCACCATTAGCTTTAAAATATGTTTACAAACATTTCAAATTATAAGACAAACCATCACAAGTTCGGAACTACAAAAAATTTGAAGTATGTGACACATATTTGCAACCGGCATAAATACATTGTCACCATAAATAAATTCGAAAATTATTGGAGTAGTTAACAACTTTGAAAGTTTAGACCCTGTCTTTTTGTTAGGACAGATGTCCGTAACACGATATATAGTTAGAAACTGTAAATATTTTGAACCTGATGGTTACTTAGGCAAAATGCAAAACGAGATGTAAATTTGTTATAGGTGTATGAAATGTTATTTTTTCATATTATCTTTCTATTATATGTGATTAATTTAAATTTTTATAAAACATGTTATTTGAATATGCTATTTGTTATACAAAACACTTAATTGTAATTAGATATATAAAAAATAGCAAAACTACTATTTTATTAAAAAAAAACTCAACGGTAAATTGTCAAGATTCAAAATCATTAAACCAAATTTCAATGATTATTTTCATTAATTGTTAATACCTCTAATTTAATTTTTGTACCTTTTCAAAATCCAACCGTTGGTTGATTGTTACTATAAATATGCAACATATTATAATTTTTACCAAATATACAAAATATTATAATTATTAACAAGTATGCGATGTGTTTTAATCCGGGACTAATATTGCAAATAATCAACTAATTCAAGTACTGATTATGCCATTAACTCTTAACTAATTTCACTGCCGCCGAAACCTTAAACTTCCCTCCCTCCCGTTTGGTAAAAGAAAAACGCCCGCTAAAACAAATATGCGCCTTCCTTCACTCTCTACCCTCCCAAAATTTTAAATACTCCCGCTCCTTCTTCTATATGCTTTCCAAATTCCTCTTACTTCAACAGTTCCCATCTCAGATCTCCCCATTTCCACTTGAACGATTGAAGGCGAAATGGGGAAGCAAACGAGATCCAAAAAATCAGAGAGCGCAATCGGTAAAGGAAAGGTAACCCCAATTCAAGTTGCGTTCATCGTCGATAGATATCTTTTAGATAACAACTTCGTTCGAACTCGATCCGCTTTCCGATCTGAAGCTTCACATTTAATCCCCAAATCACCAGTTAACGAGGTACCCATTTCACCCTTTTTCATATTCTCTTTCTCTAGATTTTGATTTCCGTTTATTGGGTTTGAATTTTGAGATCGACGATTTTGTGCAGGCGCCGAATAAATTGTTGACTTTAGGGGATATGTTGGAGGAGTATATTTGTTTAAAAGAACAGAAGGTGATTTTAAGTCAGGAAAAGATTCGATTGGAACAGGAGAAGTTCCGGGTACAAACGTTGTTGAGAGGAATGCAGGATGCTATGAATGCTTATAATGGCGGTGGACCTTCTGCTTCTGCGGCCGCTCCTCTGCCGTCTTCTGTGGTCATGCCCACTTTGCCGGCGGGAACTATCATGGCGTCTCCTGCAGGTAAAATATTCCTAATCATTCTTCATCCAATTAGATCTTAGACCCATTATGCTGTTTAATTTACTCGAACTGAAATTTACTGCTTAATTCTATCAATCATTTGGGCAAAAAATAAATCCCTTTACTATAATCGATAACAACACAATGTTCTAGGTTTTTGTATTCATAAGATCAAACAGTAAATTGTAAATATTCCACCACCTCATGGTGGTTTATTCTTAAAATTTCGCAATAGTTGCAGGTTATGAGATGTTAATTAGACTATTTTGTAACAGTTGTGGATCACAGGTGCTTTGAAACGTGATATTGAATGCTAATTTTGTTGTACTTACAGGAAATTTTCCGGCATACAACACCCCAGTCATGATGTCAACATCCCGACCTTCCAACTCTCAATCGGAACCCACATATTTCTCAACACCAAGCACAAGCCAACCAAGTTTAAAGCGAAGGAATACTTCGAAAGATGTATGTAAAGCTCCGGTAGGTTCAAAGCGAACACGCAGTCAACTATCAGCCAATCATCGCAATTCATCGGGTAAATAAATCCTAAAGCTTAATGCATCCTTTAAGGATCACTACCGGTGTGTTCAATGTGTTGTAAAACAGATCTATCGGTAATCAAAATTAGATAACCAATGTAGCTAAAGTCCATTATTCTTCAGGTGCTGCTAAATCAATTTATCAACCGGTTATGTTATCAAATAATCGTGAAGCTGCATTACAAATTACTCCGGTTCCATCGACGTTTCATGTTTCTCCGCCGACTAAACCGTCACCTGCTCAAGTTTCTAGTGTTGCCAAGTGTCTTTTCAATCCATCGAGCCATTCTCCCGGTCCTCAAACACCCTCCCCACCATCAATCGACAAATCCGTCTCACCAGCCATTAATCACACCCCACTTTCAAGCAACAAAAAAACCCTAACACCTCAAAAATTCACATCCAGTAATCGAACCGTTATCACTTCCGAAACAATCCAAGTTAGCCCTTCAAAGCAAGTCTCTTACTATTCAATCGAGAGGAATCATTGCATTTCATCACCAATGAAAACAAGCTCAAAGAGATTTGGCTCACGGGAACATGTGAAAGGAAGGTTGGATTTCGACGGATCTGAGATGGCGGAAACGAACTCCGGGATGGTAACTTCTGATGAGAATACAGGATCGCCTTCGGAAGACGATGCTTTTGACTTTGACTTACCGAATTTGGATTGTTTAGGAGTTGACTTTAATTTGACCGACTTATTGGGTGATTTCGATTACTTTGGTCAGCCGGATAACGGGTCTGGATCCTCACCGGAGTCTCTTTCAGGGTAACACTCCAAACCTATTAACTTTGATCCTTCAATTTTTATCAATCGATATTAACTTTTTGTTTTTCTAATGGAAATTCATCAGATCGCCGGACAAAATGGTTGATTGTGGAACAGGCGATGATGAACTTGTGTCAGGAATGTCTTCCACGGTGACGGAAATCTTGTCTGAACAAGACATGAGTATGCCAGGTAAGATATTACTTCATTCTTTTGATTCGATTCGATAAACTTTATAAGAACGATGAAGATTAGGAAGATTTTAAATAGTCTTTTGATTGTTGCAGGGCCTAATTCGGTGACAACTGTAAAGTCTGTGACAAAATCCATAAAAGTATTTAGTCCTGGTATGTGTTAATTTTTGTTTTGGTGTAACAAAATCCATAAAAGTAAATGTTTTACACTTTTACTGATGGGTTAAAATACTTGTTATGCAGTGAAAACCCGTAAACCTAAAGGAGGATTAGATGAAGACAGTTCTATTGCAGATAGAGTGGTTTAGTTCTAATGTGGATTGGGCCTTTGGGCCATGAGTTTAACGGGCAATTGTTGACCTAATTTACATCTAACATGAAAAATGATGCATTTGAAGAGATGAGTGGTTTAACAAGAAAGCTGATTAGTTTGGTGACGTGGTGCAAGTATAGTACTTACTGATATTAAATGGTCTTCTGATTTAACAATTATTTAGTACAAGTTCTTTTGTTTATAGGGACTGATCTTTCAGTGAATTGGATATAACTTGTGTTTACTCGACTTGTAATATATTAATGGAATGATTATTTGTTAGGTTTTATGGGTCTGGTGAATTATGAGCATGCTTTAGGTAAAGGCAATTTGTCTAAGAATGATTCAACGTATTAGTCATTATCTACACATGTAGTTCTCTTGGTAATTGTATGTGAGAATGGTTCGAGATAATAGTCATCGTCGCATTGACGGAGATGTAGGTTAGTTTTAAGACTTATTTTTAGGCATAATTCTGTTGTATGATTACAAAGAAACTTTAGTTGTTCACCGTCGCAATCTAGATTATATTTGTATTTTGTAATTTTAGATGATAATTTTTTGGATGATATTATTTTGAATCATATATTTGAGGATTATAACATTTTTCAAACCAAAACAATTATTTGGATAATATGATTTTGTATCACATATTTGAGGTTCATAACATTTTTAAAACATTTATTTGAGGATCATGATGTTTTAGATCATAACTTTTTTTATTATAATTATAGTGGATCATAACAAATTAAACATCATAAGCATGTTGAGTCATGATATGAGTTGTTTCATTGAATTTTTAGTACATACCGCAAAAAGAACCTCAACTGGATCGGTTGGATTAATGATCCAAGTATGTCTTCTAATTCTTTGTAAAGTTCTAAGCTTCTAGCATATTGCTGGTTTTTAAATTATATATATATATATATATATATATATATATATATATATATATATATATATATATATATATATATATATATATATAAAATAAAAACACAAAGCATGAGAGAATAAAAGTTTTTAAAACCCAAAGTCCCAAACAGTTCTTAACTCAAAATTTGTGATATTGTTTTCAAATATCCTCCAAAACTTAGTTCTTTCGATTATTTTATAATTGTTTCTTGACTTGATGATAGTATAATTGATTATGATGATTGTTGGGTGAATCTCATTTCAAATTTCATTAACATATATTGTTGATCACCATTAAATGCATTCTTCTTCTGATTAGAAAGTTTTACGTCTAAATTTTATAATTTTAGTTGTATTAGATCCAATTGTGGCCAGATATATTCTACGTGAAAGTGCATTTTCATATGATATGGTACAATTCTTAACTCTATAATTCATGAGTTTCTTTTCTTCAATTTCCGTATGACACATACTATGCATATCATTTACAGAGTTCTTGCTGATATTCTTGAACCAATTATGGGGAAAGGAGTAATTCCTGCTGACTTACAGACTTGGAAACAAAGAAGAAGTGGATTTTTGATTAACAGTTTTGTGTTGATTAGGATGGCTATTGATCATGTAGGTCTATATGCAATAAATAGCAATGTACTTTCATTTATATGTTTATTATAACATACTACTTTCATTTTTTTCATCTTACAACATTGAGCTTCGAAAACCTACCCAATGATAGCAATGTCATGTAAATACAAAGAAATTATGAATGACATAATTGATGGATTATATATAGTATAATGTCCAAATAAGAAAATTTTAAAAGTACAACGCTATTGTTTGGAGTCTTTACTTACAATGCTTTAATAAGAGAATAATTAAAGTACAATGTTTTAATAAGAAACGAAAGTAGGATGTTATAATACATAAATAAATTAAAGCACGTTATCGTTGCCAAAACAAGAGTTAATATGGTTGTCTCTTGATTTTTAACCTTTTCACAGTCGTATCTCCTGGATTCGACACCTTATATCTCGAAGGCATGGTGCAAATGTTTGCCAATTGTTCCAAAAGATCAATATCAAAAATCGACAGGCTTCTAGAAGCAAAAGTCTCACAGGAAGAACATGAAATTGAGTTGGATCTTGAAGCAGAATTCTCAAATTTGGCACTCGACATAATCGGTCTTAGTGTTTTCAATTATGACTTTACTTCTGCCACAAAAGAATCTCCTGTCATTAAGGTCAGGTCCTTTGAAACATTGATAAACATTACATTTTTGGTACCTGAGTATAGCTTATTTTTTCAATTCTGGTCCCAAAAAGTTTCATCTTGCATTTATTTTGTTTATCTAGGTGGTGTACTGTGGAAAACAAATAATAGAAGAGATTGAGGGTGTTAGTGAGAGCAAAAAAAACCCTTTGACCCGAAAAGGCTGGACCACCCAACGATATAACCTAACCCATGCGTGGCACGGGTGAAAACCTAGTTCTATAAAAATCTAAACATTACATTTATGGGCAAATTTCATAAAAGACTCTAACTTTTCAAAAAATTTCGATTTTGACACTATGTTATTTTTTTGTCAATTAAGTAACTAAGTTTTTAATTTTTTTCAATTAAGTCACTGTGTTTTCAATTTGGTTTCAAATTTGACCATTTGACCGGTCAACCCGGTAGTCAGCTGACGTGGCATGATGACGTGTCAGTCTTTGACGATGCGACGCTGACGTGGCATGCTGACGTGGCACCCGAGTGTCAAAATTGATACAAAATTGAAAACATAGTGACTTAATTGGAAAAAATTGAAAACTTAGTGTTTTAATTGAAAAAAATAACACAGTGTCAAAATCAATTTTTTTTGAAAAGTTAGTGTCTTTTTTGGAATTTTTTCTATATTTTTTAAAATGATAAATTCGTCTTTTTACGTTTTTAGAACGTATAAATATATTTTTTTACAAGTATAAATACGTATTTTTATATTTTTAGAAACATAGATACATTGTCAAAAGTATATATAAATGCATATTTTTATGCTTTTAAAAATATAAATACGTTTTTCTGCATATAAACATGTATATATCAATAAAATACGTATTATAAAACGAGTTTAAAACTCTTTCTTGACATTTTTTCATTATAAACATGATTTGATTGATACGATATGTGATTATATGGAAAACAAACGTGATTTTGATTGATACGATACGTGATTATATGTAAAAAAACGTATTTTATATTTCTAAAAACATAAAAATAAGTATTTGCTCGTTAATTTATGTTTGTTTATTTATATTTGTTCCGTTATGTTGATTTAAGTTCGCCTGTGTATGTTTTTTCATTTAGAAGTATAAATACATATATTTATGTTGGTTTACGTTCGTTCTGTTAGAAGTATAATACATTTTAGTTGTATAAATATGTTTTTACGTCTTTAGAAGTATAATTGCATATTTTTATGTTTTTAGAAATATAAATATATATTTTTATGTTGGTTTAAGTACGTTCAGTTAGAAGTATAATACATTTTAAGAAGTATAAATATGTTTTTACGTCTTTAAAAGTATAAATACATATTATTATATTTTTAGAAGTATAATACATTTTAGAAGTATAAATACATTTTTTACGTCTTTAGAAGTATAAATACGTTTTTTTACGTCTTTAGAAGTATAAATACGTATATATACTTATGAAAATGTATGTATGCTTCTAAAAGTATAAAAATACGTCTTTATACTTGTAAAAGAATATATTTATACGTTCTAAAAACGTAAAAAGACAAATTTATCATTTTAAAAAATGTAGAAAAAATTCCAAAAAAGACACTAACTTTTCAAAAAAAAATTGATTTTGACACTGTGTTATTTTTTTTCAATTAAAACACTAAGTTTTCAATTTTTCCAATTAAGTCACTATGTTTTCAATTTTGTTTCAATTTTGACACTCGGGTGCCACATCAGCATGCCATGTCATCGTCACATCATCAAAAACTGACACGTCATCATGCCACGTCAGCTAACTACCGGGTTGACCGGTCAAATGGTCAAAATTGAAACCAAATTGAAAATATAGTGACTTAATTGAAAAAAATTGAAAACTTAATGACTTAATTGAAAAAAAAAATAACACAGTGTCAAAATCGATTTTTTTTGAAAAGTTAGTGTTTTTTATGAAATTTACCCAACATTTATTAAGTTCCATTCAAAAGATCTATATTACGTTTTATCATATTTTACTTTTCTATTAAATTAAGGTAATATTGTTTATTTTGGTTAAATATGTATTTCCTTTAATTTCTAATAAGAAGAAAAGTAAACATGGCAATTACCCGAAAATTTCCAAGACTTGACTCGACCGATAACTAATTCTGATAATGACACGTGGACCCAAAACTGGTAGTGTTTAACGCACATTTGACATTTCACCGCCCACCTAACACATACATTCTTGATTTCTTGTGGACTTCTTCCTTCCTACATTTATTCAAGGGTAAACGCTATCGGCATTTCCACAAATTGATTATACAATAATTTGGAGAAAAATAAAGAGTTTATAAAATCATCATAAAAATAAAAGTATGTTACCTTAAAATCATTATTTTTGGGATTTTAACAAAACATCCATGACTCCATGAGTATGTGATTAAGTGCCCGTAATTTTTATTACACCATTATTAAATACAAAACACCACCGATGATTATTCGTAGGTACATTTTATTCTTCAGAATGATAGTCAGAATATATATATATATATATATATATATATATATATATATATATATATATATAGACTAAATATCAAATGGGAACCAATATTTTCCTAGGAACCGTAGGAATTTTTTTACTGAAATTTTTTTTTTCAAAAAAAATGACATAATACACCTAATCGCTTATATTTAAGACATTTTGTAAAAAAAAAATTTGAAAAAATAATATATATACACGAAATGTGCACATATGCACGAAACGTGATCATATACACATTTGCGAAAAAAATGCATATATGCACATTTCGTGAATACATATTATTTTTCAATTTTTTTTTGACAAAAAGTCTTAAATATAAGCGACTAGATGTATTATGTCATTTTTTTTGAAAAAAAAATTTCAGTCAAAAAGTTCCTACGGTTCCTAGGAAAATATTGGTTCTTCCTTGAAACGGACTATATATATATATATATATATATATATATATATATATATATATATATATATATATATATATATATATATATATATAGGGCTAGGTTATAATAAGAATGACAATTATTGTGTTACATTGTAACCAAATCCTGACCATCGGATTTCATTCTCGTAACAATGAAAAAAACACATTCTTAACAGAATAAGTTTTTGACATAATGAGTTCTTACCATTCTTAAAAGAATGAACTAAATTTTGTACATTCTTAAAAGAATGTGTTTTAAATGAGTGGTCCATATTGAGTTTCAAGGTTACACAATACTTGTATGGATATATTTGATCCTAGCCCTATATATATATATATATATATATATATATATATATATATATATATATATATATATATATATATATATATATATATATATATATATATATATATATATATATATATATATATATATATGGTATATTTTAAGGGCCGTGTTCAGCACGGCCCAGGAATGGTTAGTTGTTTGTATGAAAATGAATTGATGGTATGGTACATGGCTCCAGTCACATATTGCATCTATCAATATATTGAAATTTTTTGAAAATGTGTTGAATGTAAGGTAAATTGTTATAGTCATTTGTGTGATCTATTACGTATTCGGTTTAAAAAATTATGTATACAAATTAACGATTTAAAATTATAGGAATAGCATAATCGGTAAGCGTATGAAGTTCTAATGTTTATTGTGAAAATTAGAAGGATCACAAACACAACTTGTGCAGTCATACATACACACACACTAAAAATTCACAAGTATATATGAATAAAAACATGTAAATTTGAAACAAAACACACTAAAAAGGTAAAATGTTATATTTGTTGTAGAACCATAAAAGGTAACATTATTAAGGAGTACTATATGTTGGATCTTAGCAATAGTCAATATATCTCACTAAACTACGTTCAAAGCTAAACATTTTTATTCAAGATAAAAGTACATATGTTTTAGAAGTTATAATTTAGCATATAATCAATTAAAATTAAAAGAGTAACATATGCCTTCCAGAAATAAAAACTTGTATTCACAAGCTAAACCTCATTGTTTCAATCAATTTGGTGCTTCATGGATGTTTACTAATAAAAAAAACCAAGAGGATATAGACCAATGCACAAATCACTTTACAGTAGAATCAAGAATTTTACAAAATAATAGTTAACAAGAGGTCCGTGTAAAATCCCCAAATTACAAATAACCTCCATACTAATGTCATAATCCACCCCATAAAAAGACCACTTTTATGTTTTCCTTCGCAGGACATTTATAGGAGCTTCAAGTTTCCAAATTGGCTAAGTAGCTTTTCCCCATGGTCCTTCATGTATAAATGTCGCATCAATAATCAAATGTAACCGCGATGAATTGATATGTTCACCTGACCACAAACCATTAATTGTTAACTCAAGTTATATTTCTGTACCACAGCAGCATCAACTTCCTCCTCCACATCTGTTTCTGAAGCTGAAATCAATTAAGGTGACCGACTTGGTTTTGTAAAAAAATAAGGAAAGTTATGTAGCTTACTATCTCACAATAACAAATAACCATTCCTAATTTGTGAAGTGATTGCAACATCATCTTCATTTGTGCAATGTCAGACCCATTTGAGTTCATCACCAGACACCTGGAGAGCACAGTATGTGAGACTTTGTTTGCAAAATGAGCAGTGAGAAAATAGAACTATTTATTGATAGGGATGGTTCTGTTCCTCACCACATTTCTCATTGTATTTCTTTTCACCTCGGGAACGATTCCATCACAATTAAGGAAATGACAATGATGATATTTCCTTCGAGAAATGAAGATGATGAGTTAAATAAAATGTCAAACTGTAGGTTACATTTACATCCTAGCAGCATAGCCTATCAATATGACACATACTAAAGTACCTATTGACCCTCGACAAATAAAATTTTACATAGTACCAGCACTTCCATGATGTGTACGTATGTGTTACCGGCTTTACTGAAATAGGCTCATCCAGATAGGTCTTCAACCATGAGTAGATCAGCAATTATAATTGTAGCCTGCATGACTAAGCATGAGTAGAAGTGAAGGCATTGTTAGATGAATACTCATACAACTAATATTGTGTGTGGAAATCGTAAAGCTTTATAAGTTGAAACCTGGCATAAAAGAGCTCAGAACAAACTGCTTACACGATTCCTTGAACTTGCAGCCAGCAACACCACTCTTCCCGTTTGATAGCACCCATAAAAGTCATATCTAATCTACCGACTCTAGTAATTGCATTTAAAGAGAACTGGGTTCCTTCCTGTCAGGAATTTTAACACTTGTATGATTTAAAAGTGCTTATAAGGTGAAGGTATCTTAACATGTAAAAAATAGTCACACAATTAAAAGATGGTCCAGCTGATCCAGAACAATCCTCTCCAATGAGATTTTTATTCATGATTTTCAAGGCATAAACTTTTCGTATGTGTTTCTTTCTTACTCTTACAACCTGATGACATCATAGCTTAATTGTAAGAAACGCTAATTTGACCGTTTACAGATCAACAATAAATAAAGAAAGAAAAACTAACCTTTGAGTAAGAACCATGGCCATAAATCTTTCCCAATTGAAATCATGGATGGTGAAATTGTCTTGACGTGCCCTAAATGCAAAGTCGTTCAATCTATTAGCATTAGTATCAACATGTTTGTCTGAAATGTTTTCAATGTGTAGCATAAAATCAAAAAATTTCTCCATTGCACCATCAACCATGGCTAGCATTTCTCTCATGCGCTTCCCCTAGAATCCTAACTTAGAGATGAAAAAGAAGATATTTTGTGTGACATCCCATTTTCACTGTTTGCAAATACTGTAATAATTTAGAAATACAAAAATACGGTTTATCAAAAACCGATCATTTACATGTTTCAAAATAGTGGGTGTTACAAATCCATACCAAAACTAACCATAGTAAGCAAGAAAGGATTAAACCTTTAGTCCAAGATAGGAGCTAACTCGGGCCCCACTCCAGCTTTACTCCAACCAATTATACTTTAGAAATTTTTACCTGGAATACATGGCATAAAAATAGAATACGTAAGACAATAATGTCTCGTGAGTTACATGAGTTTTAGACTCAAACCATTAACTTATTTCTTCCAACTTTTTATAAATTTTGTAACATAAAACTTCTGTCAAAACTTTTTAGTAATAACATACTATAACTTTTTATTTCTTGAAATCATTTCATAATATGCTTTACAAAATAATACCTTTCAAAACTTATAGTAGTAACATACTATAACTCTTTTACTTTCCAAAATCATTTCATAGCATACTTTACAAAAAAATAACTTCTTTCTTACTTCCTTTGACTGGTTTTATAAGCTTGCTGGATTTTTATACTTAGGGCTTTAATCACCATAAGTGATACCCCAAGTCTCTATGGCTAGAAAGAACGGATCAATCCTCACCATAGAAGTGCTGAGGCAATCTACTTCGCGATGGGGCTTGCCCCCAGTAGATCCCTTACCTAACCCGGGTAGGTTGGAACATAGTTCCCTTATTAACGCTGCTTGCTACAATTACCAGTCATACAAAATACTTGCTACTTGCTTAAACATTTCTCATATACATAACTTGTGGCTAGGTGCCAAACTTCATCATTTTATGTCTTTTTGGCTAGATGCCAAGTATAGCTTCCATCTTATAATAATCATATGGGTAAAACATATCTTTCTAACACACTAAGTTTTATGCCAAAACATACTTTCCACATCTTATGGCTATATGCCATTCATACTAAAAAATATATACAGTTTGTAACCAAAACATATTTCTTAAACATCTTGTGGCTATATGCCATTCATATTTGAAAACATGTATAATTTGTAATCAAAATATACTTTCACATAATTGGTTCATAGACCAACATACTATTATTTAACTTGACTTGTAGTTCAAAACATAACTTCAATAATAGCAATATACTTTCATAAACAAGTTGATTATAATACTCTTGCATATGATGTCACATAAAGAGATTTTATAAGAAATCTTAAATATACTTACTTGCCATGTACCCCAGAATGGGTAAAAATACCGCATGTACTCACCTCATATATTGCTAGTGGATTGACTACTCGTTCCTTGTATTTATACTCTTTCAACTCCCAATTACTTGACTTGCACCTATATGTAGTATATGATACATTAATTTACATTATAATTGACTCTATAACATATTAGAGTCCTTATTATACCATTAGAGGTCGGAACGAGTGTATATCTTTTAAGTATTTAACTTTAGATGAGTCGTATTCAATACGTACACGGCAATAGTACTCTCGAGGGGTCGTATTCCACATTAAAAATTTATTCCACCACTTTTAAACCATTTTGGACATGTGCTTAAAGTTTGGGATCATTTGGACATGTCTAGCAAGTTTCGGAGTCCAAAACCCCCTGTTTGAAACACACGACCCGTGCAAAATTCATGCCTAAAAGAGCACGACCCGTGTTTGCTTTAAATAACAACATATTTTGAGGTGCAGGGGGAGCACGAGTCGTGCATAATGAGCACGACCCGTGCTCTTTCTGGGCAGATTCATTTCAGTCCGATTTTGCACTGTAGCAGTCCGATTTTTACCCTATCTCTTGCTGTTTTGACTTATTAAGAACCTAATACTTGGCTTAATACATATGGAATCATTCCATGACTAAAACCTTCAATTTGTAACAAGTTTTAATCCATGAAATCATTCCAAACCTTAAAATGTAAAAATTAGGGTTCTTGAACCAAGAATCCCCAAATTCACAAAACTCTTGAATTATTTGGTATGTTCTTAACACACCATTATGTGCAGAACATAAGAACCATGTTAATCACTTGGAATCATGACTGAAATGAGATTTCAGTTCATCCCTGAACATCCAACTCAAGAAATGAAATTAGAACCTTGATTACTAACCTTAATTACTTGAATCTTCAATTCTTTCAAGGTAAAACTCGATGTCCACCTTCAATCTTCAAACAATCTGCAGAAATCGCACACAAGAGTCTCTACCGTATCTTCTGCAAGTTTCTAGACATGTGGGGAGAACTCTCTTCCTTTTATACTTCCATATTTACAGCTTTAGTCCCCCTAGTTTACTTCCTTGAACTTTGACCACCTTAAATCAAGTTTTATCACATCAAACCTTCTTTTCTTATATTTTTACCACAAGTAAAAATATTTTTACATATTTGGTCCTTCACATGGTCAAATGACCAAATTACCCTTTTATGGTAAAATGACCAAATTATCCTTTTACTAGTATTAACTTTCAAAATTTTTGGTCTTTACCTTGAGCATTATCTCGAATATAAATTCAAGATTTTTGGGTCGTTACATTTTGTGTGCAACCTCTTTAAAGCAATCACCCGTTTCTCTCTCTAGAAATCATGGAAATAGAAGGTGGTGCACGACCTCTTATGAAAGGGGGAACAATTCTCGTTGAACAACACATCATATCATAAGAACAAGGCATCAGATCATGTATCTCTTTTTCCAACTGAAGGGAGTTTGACAAAGCCAAGTATCAATTCAAAATGATATGGATAAAGCGAAATTGATTCCTCAACATTCAAAACCCCAAAAATCAAAAGATGGACGGATCGAGAGAGGAGGGTATGTGATTAAATGATCATTCTGTTTCTAATTGTCAAAATAGTAGAGTTTCTATTAGTCGATAAATGTGATTAAATGATCATTCTATTTCTAATTGTCAAAATAAAATGAACCTAATTTTACCGACTCATAGAAAAATAGCCCTAAATTGAACACGATAAAAACCATAGAATTAGAGTAAAGCTTTATCACGTAATCTATATGAGAATTCTCCATGGTGAAGAAAATAACCAAAAGCAAAGAATCTAATGAATTGAAAATGGGGTGAAACGTGGCAAGATAAACAGGTACGAACCTAATGCAGCGAAGCCATGATGAAAGTACGACCAGAAAAAAATGAAGTCACAGACATTTTAAACCAATTACAACTAATTACACAAATAAACGAAAAGAATCATAAAAAAATACAGAATCATCAACAGAGGACAAGGGAAATCGACAAGATGGAAGATCGACACAAAAAATGTCAATAGAGATTAGTACCTAGATGAAATCGTATGATGAACCCACAAATTAAGGAATGCCATATGATCGAATGAAGAAGGCGGTGGATAAATCAGCGAAGTTGAAGTGGTGTGCATACGATTGGAAAGTACGAAACGAAGCAGTTAAGGAGGAGATTTGGCTATTGATACTTTTGTTGCTTCTGCTTTGGCGATGATCTTTGTCTCCTACGACGATTGAACAACCAACATTTGTAAGGGGCGGTTAAACATGAAGCGTTGTGGATACCCTTCGATATACATGACGACGTTTCAAAAGTTAAATAACGTGGCGACTAGGGAAGGCCATAAATTAGGTGAAGGCGGCAGGAGAAAAAAAGCCTTTCTTTATATAGTAATGATATATATATATATATATATATATATATATATATATATATATATATATATATATATATATATATATATATATAAAATTAGGATCGAGTGAGGACTTAAAAATTGGTAAGGACTATGAGGACACTTTTTAGCCTTAGGATTGAAAAATAAATGGATGAGATTTAATATTATTTATCGTCAAAATCTCACGAGATGATATGACATTTTGGTAATTATTTGCGAGATTTTAAAAAATTCCGGCGAAGGCTAAATATTTGGAGGGTTAAAATGGAAAACCAAATAAGAAAAAAATAAAAAAGAAATATGAAATTCGGATGTCACACGCCTCTCTCTCTCTCTCTCTCTCTCTCTCTCTATATATATATATATATATATATATATATATATATATATATATATATATATATATAAAGAGAGAGAGAGAGAGAGAGAGAATGGTTCAAACGAAAACCATTGAAAAGTTGAGAACCATGAGAACGAATCTCGATCATTGACGTAATTTATCGGAGGGTTGTGTATTATAAATGGTTAATCAATGTGAAGGCGTTGTAGACGATCAAACACCACAACCGTTGGATCAATGTAATGTGTGGCTTAAATTAGTTTTTTTAGTTTTCAATCTTTTAATGGTTCTCATTTGAACCTATTCATATATATACACATTGCAAAAAATGTTGAAATATATAAAGGAAGTGAATTTAGTTCTTTGTCTCACGAAAATGAAAAATACATGGAAACTTGTATGTTCTCTAAATATGAATACTCATTGCAAAAAAAATTAATACATTTATTGGCATTGTTTAAATTACGTTTAATATTTGGTGTTAACGTTAATATTATACTTGTCTTATATGATATCATTTGTCACTCGATCCGATAACAAAATTATTCCACCCGTTTATTTTTTCACACATTTAAATTGGACACTTGTAAGTTTGAAAGCTAGATTCGCTACTAATTGGTCGACTAAAAAAGTAAATAGAAACTCTAAGGTTATAAATTAACATAACAATTCTAGAATATGTTTTGCTATTAAGAAAAATAATTTTGTAAATAAAAATCAATCTAACAATATTTTGTTGATTATAATATAGAAAGCAAAATAATAGACTTTACTATGAAAAAAATAATTTTGGAATAAAAATCTATCGAATAATATTTTGTGAATAGTAGAAAACAAAATCAAGTCCTCCTAAAATAAAGACAAAGTTACATAAATGGTCTCTATAGTTGTAAAAAAATACCACTGTTACATTTTGAATGCATTTGGAAATTAGCGGTCATTTTCAGGAAGAAAATGAATATAAAGGGTCCTTTTGACTAACACCATTAGTTAAAAAAAAAGTTAAGTGGCCGTGAAATTACAAATATATCATTTCCTTTTTTTTTTCTTTCTTTTTTAGATGAGTTTTAAAATACCAATTATTGAGCAAATGAATAGCAAATCCCCTTCCATTAGCAGCAGGTTAAGTGGTTGTAATGTATCATATGATTTGATAGTTCTTGGAATGCCTAATTCCTCCATACTCATGATAATCTTCACGCTTTCTTGAACAATATCGGCTTTCACATAGCTGTTGATCAGAACAATGAACAAATCTTCGTCCCATTTGAGACCCTTTTTGGGCATATCGAGCAAAATGCATCTAGCGTGATTGAGCTTTGAAGCTTTACCCAGAATATCGATGATTTTGTAATGTGTTTCTCGGTCGTGTTTGAAAAGGCCCGATCGCTCAACCCACCGGAAAAACTGTAAAGCATGGTCTAGGTTTCGAGCACTATGCAATAAATTGTAAACGAGATTGTGATCAAAGGCAGGAAGCAAGCTTCGAATCAAGTTCTGTAAACGCGTCGTCCATATCCTATTTGCCATCATTCTGCAAATTGTATCTTTAGTTTTTCTGGGTTCCGATGCTTACCTTGTGGGATTCCGGGTTTGTGATTCTGGATCGTTCCAGTTTGTGCTTCATGAGTGACCGGGTTCCGATGCTTTCCTCTGCTAGTAATCTGTATTCTGTAATGTTGCCCAATAATCAAACTTTCTTCTGCTATTTTTTGTGATAACCGACAGGAAAGACAATAACAAAAGAATAAACTTTTTGATCGGTAGTCTTGCTCGACGTCTTCTTAGTAATTGATATGTTAAAACTCTAAAAAATAAAGAAAAATGAAAGAAAGAGTATATTTGTAATTTCACAGCCATTTAATATTTTTAACTAACGTTGTTAGTTAAAATGATCATTTATGTTCATTTTATTCCTAAAAAGGACCACCCATGTCCAAATACATTCAAAAAGACATGCAGTGATATTTTATGTAAGAGTAATTGTATTGATTACTACCCATATTTCTATCCATGTGAAATTATGACAATTGTTATATTTAATAAAATTAATAATATTTTTAATACACATGTCATAATTTAAAATGGATAAAAAAATTATTAGAAATAAAAGGTAGGAACAAAAACAATTTCTCTTTATGTAATTTTGTCACAAACAAACGTACTCCCTACATTCACAAAGGGAATTAATGGCATGGATAGTATAAGAATGGAATATAGATGTGATGCTTTGGAGACAACAAGTCAACAAAAGATTAACGTAAAGATCACCGATAGAAGCATCTAAACTTCTCATAATAATGAGTAAATTACAGATATGGTCCCTAAGGTATACCAACACTAACAGAAAGAACCCAAGTATTCGATTTTCACTATATGGGTCACCAAGGTTTGCAAAATCCTACAAATCGGTCCCCGGTCTATATAAAAAGATTTTTTTGCCCTTTTCATTTTCATTTTTCATTTTTCATTTTTCTTTTTACCCTTTTGTTTTTTTAATAAATAGAAAATAAAAAACTACCCCATCTCCCCACCCCCACCCCCACGTCTCTCTCTCTCTCTCTCTAGTTTGGAACCCACATGAGTTTTCCGGCGAATTGCTTCCGAGATAATTCAAGCACAATAACTTCTTGAGCTTTATCAGACAACTGAACACATATGTAATCTCATCTCTAATATCCTCTCATGAATTTCATTTCACTTATCGTAATCGACATCCATGTTTTCTTAAAAACTTTATAAGCAAAATCTATGCATCCACACTTTGAGTAGAAGTCAACTAAAACTGATTCTACGATCACATATCGACATCCATGTTTTCTTAAATACCCGGAAATGAATTTCTTTTTCTTGTGTTACAACTGCTAACCTGCACATGCGCAAATTAGGGTTCCATAAGTTTTTAAACCCTGCGCCATTGTATGATTTGCAGGAATCGTGCTTAACTTCGTCAACGAGGTAAAACTCCATATTCGAACTTAACTTTTGTAGCTACAAATTCGCTAATCGAGATTTTTATAAGCATTGCAACGGATCCCTTGAATCTGCAGTTTTAAAATAAATATTTTCCATAGATAGCTTCGGAGATGTCATCCAACTTCTGCTGGAGTAATCCTCCCAAACGCCCAGTCCCGACCACCTTGTTTATATCAACCTTATGTTGTTTCGCGAGCTTCTTTGCAAATGGCTTTGAAACAATCTTCCTTGGTCCATTCGTCGCAACAGGAGCCGCAACAGGAGTCGCAACCGGTGTTGGAGTAGCAACAACAGGAGCCGGTGGAGGCGGAGGCGGAGAAGAAGCGGATTTACTCGACTTTGTCCATCCAATTCCGGAGAAAGAAAATCGTACCGAATTTCACTTAACTTGATCAGAGAACTCGAGGGTTCTTGTGGAGGAATCAGAAGCCTAGTCGAATTTAACAAACCGGGTATGTAATTGTCGTCGCGATTCTCGCTTACTACCTCCTCTTTAGCGGCTTCTTCATCAATCGTGATCGATGAGCGAAACAATCAAACCTGAAAATAGAATTGATCTTTTGAAGTCGGTAATTCGAGAAGGAACGGAACTGGACGAGACCCAAAGATAAGTCAAAAGATTGGAAGTTGATGAAATGCGATGTGAACACCGTTTCTTGAGAAGACACTGCTTCGTGTTTATAAGAAAATGAATTCAAGAAGAAATTAGTGAGTTTTTTTATTGGTAAGTGGATGAAATTCGATGAATTTACCTTGGTAAGGCGGATGATTGTTCGACTTTTACGTGGTTGATTTGTGGGTACATTGAATCAAGAGCATCGAATTTGGTTTGAATGTTCATGGAAAATGGACACCATGAAGCATAGAATAATGCAGCTTTTCTGGGTTTGGAGAGAGAGAGTGAGAGAGAGAGAGAGAAAGAGAGAGAGAGAGAGAGACGGGGGGTGGGGTGGGATGGTTTTTTATTTTCTATTTATTAAAAAAACAAAAAGGTAAAAAGAAAAAGAAAAAAGAAAAAGAAAAAGGCAAAAAAGTCTTTTTAAATGGACCAGGGACCGATTTGTAGGATTTTACAAACCTTGGTGACCCATATAGTGCAAATCGAATACTTGGGTTCTCTCTGTTAGTTTTGGTATACCTCAGGGACCATATCTGTAATTTACTCCATAATAAATAAACAAGCCACTTTTGCCACGTTTAAAAAGCCACCTGGCGGCCATCTAGTCACAAAACCACGACTATTAATAACTAGTGGGATTTCCCGCGCATTGCGGCGGATTTATTCAAATATATACTTTCGACACCGTTTTCGTCTTGGTGATTTATTCAAATATAAGCATGTTACTATTTTGGTTTTGTATCGTTTAATGCTACATAAAAGTTTGTCTGTACAATAGGCAAAATATTATAAAAACAAATATTTAGAACACAAAATTTCACATAATTTGTATAATCAGGTGAAATTAAAAAAAAAATCTTTATGGGTTAGGCTTAATTTTATCCGGAAGACACACGGTGCCCCGCACCCCTTTAACCTTATCGAGCCTTCGTCTCTAAGGGGAGTGTTAGTGTATCTCATATTTGTGCGGCACTGTCCTATAATTGTCAATATATGTTGGAGTCTTCTCTCTCTATAAAGTCTCTTTTGGAGAGACAATAGGAAATCATCTCCGGTTCTATGATTTAAGGTTAGGAGTTTCATGCCCTCTTTCCCATACACAACTGACGGTTCCTTCTTGTCTTTTGAAGCCACAAAATCATATAAATATTTTATATGAAACAAGACTAACAATTAAAGTAAAAATAAAATTACTTTTTCATTCATAAACACATCAATCTTAACCAAGACACCTGATGTTCAATTGTTCCATTCTAAGACTAGATAAATATGAAGAAGGCATATATTGGAGAGATGGAATGGAAGAAAAAGTTTGTTAATTTTATCCCAAACCTCAAAAGGTTGAATATGACAATCTCAATCGGTCACATCTTTCTTTGGCTTACTATACGAGAGGCAAATCAGATACTTGATAGTGTTATCGCTGAATTAAGAGGAAGAAAAATACAACGGGAAGAAAAATTAAAACCAGGAAAAACTCCTACATTGTCATTGCCGAGCCTCGAGTCCATATCTTTCGTTTTATTCTCAATCCAAAATATATCATTCCAAAATCAATTAAGCTACGGAAACAACTTACATGATTTCAATAACACGATTTTGACTTTTGTTGTTTCAAAAAAGATATAAGACTGAAACTTAGTATTTAATGAAATTATCTCAATCAAATTTACATGTCATATTCATTCTATTCCATATCATCAAAATAATATTATCAATTGTATTTTGTTCCGATTATAAAATTAAAACTTTGACAATATTAAGGTTGTTTGGTTCACACAACTAGTTGATCATTTTTTGATCTTTTTAAGTTGTCACTTTAGCAAACCAAAAAGTAGTATATAAAATCTTTTTTAAACAATTATCTAAATTAGGCTTCAACAAGGTTATTGAGCTTTTTACAAAAAATTTTAAATATATTTTTAAATAATTATAAAAAAACTTAGTTTTTTACATATTATTTAGTTAGCTTATCAGCTAATTTTATAAAATATCATTTTTATCGGCTAGCTTATTAGCTATTGACTAACTTTTTAGCCATCGATCTGATTTTCCATTTACTTTGACAACCATAACCTAAAACAAAGTTAAAATCTAAAGGCAAAATTAAACATCGTGACTGTAACAGAAGAAACCGATTGTTTATATTTTGATTATTACTATGTGACATTCGTCACGTAGGAGCTATGCTTTTTCGGTCGTTATTCACGAGAGAATTTATATTCTGGAAGCTAATAATTAATTAGTCAATTATAAATTACATCGATGTCGGCTGTCCCAAGCCAACGCCTTTTGAATTAACAGAGATATTTGAATTCTAATAACAATAATTATTGTTTTATTAGTTACAAGTAAAATGTTTTTTGTTAACCGCATAATTTGAAAATGTTTCTTTAATATTCGGATTCCTAAGTTTAGTGGAGATCTATTTTGGCCCCTGGGGGTTTAAGAATATTTGCTTACAATAACTATCTAGAACATTTTGACCATCTTTGTTTGACTATTCTACTTTCTTCCGTAAAAGAACCAACATGAGCTCAAAGTTCAGGTGACCCTAAAAGCATCTCATAATTAGCAGCCACCCATGGTAAAATGGGTGGTCGTGTCGTTATAAGGATAAAAATTTAGTCACTTTGAAAATTGGTCTTATCAGGTTGGCTATTCTCGGGTTTTTACCCACATGGTTGATAAATTTAGTCAATGGGCCACACCACCCCGTTTTACTAGGCCTGACAATCGTGTCGTGTCATGTTAGCGACGGGTTGGCGGGTCAATATAGTTTGACCCAAACCCGACCCATTTAATTATCACATCGTGTCGTGTCAGCCCGTACGTTTATTTTCGTGTCGGGTTGACGTATCAACCAGTTTACTTTATAAATGTATCATGCATGCCATATTGAACACCAAATAGGTTGAAAGAGTAAGAATTTGAGAGGTGGAAAAATAAAAAACGAATAACTGGAATGAGTAATATTTTGGGAGTCTGTTGTATTCACAATAAGTTTATAGAAACGAAGTCGCATTGAGGGGAAAGTGGCCGAATGCAATTGTAAAGTATGAAATATTAATGAAAAGGTGATAATCTAAATTTATGTCTTGACTTGGGCAAACTAATTAGTGACTTCTATATAACAAAACAATTCAATCTAAAGTTTTCTTTGACATTTGACTTTGGTTTCAGGCATGCCAAATTTACCTAAAGAATTAAAACAATCTGCATATAAATAAACAAGTCATTATTGAGTTAAAAGAGTGGACCCTAACCCAACCCCTTTAATTTCCGTGTCATGTCGTAACAGGTTGAAATCTCTAACTCAAACCCGTTTATTTTCGTGTCGTGTTCATATTGTGTTTCATGTCGTGTCGAGAATTGCCACCCCTACATTTTACCCCCATGGGGTTTTTATGTGATGTGCATCCAAAACGCGGCATGATAGAAACCAAAAAGATAAATATAAAATCGACCTTCACGTAAAAATTCATAGTTTCATACGATTAATTGAAACTTAATTGGCAATAGAAAGAAAAATATCATAGAACCTGATTATGCTTATAATTAATAGAACCTTGTCTCACGTATATGTGATACACTAACAAACTTAATGTGGTTCGAAATTTTCAATGTTAACAAACTTAATGTGATTCAAAAATTTCCATGTTATTCATACCGTAGTTTATGGCGAATTAGTTATAACTATTGGATAACTTATTTAGAATCAAATCTGTGGCAAGTACTCTTGGCCAATGAGAAATCCAATCCTATCATGATATTTGATGTAGCCCCTCATCTTCTTGACATGGGTGCTTACTAAACTACCTTTAGTTATCTTGCATGAATGCAACACCTTCGTACTCTTGTATATCTTTTTCATTGCTTGTTATTGAAACATTTTCTTAAGATGGACAAGAATTTGATATAGGCATCACATACACATCAAAATCAGCGATAGAATATATAACCTGCAATCAAAGCAATTAAGTACATGTGGAATATCATAGCTAGCTTCATCAAGCGAAGTTTTAACTTCTTAGGCATACATATATGTTAGATGATACATTTTAGGTGGTATTGACATTTAAATTACGATCAATAAAGACGATGTTAATCAGGATATATGTTTAAACAAGCCAACTCGCTACAAGCTTGACTAAAAGACTAGCAAAAAACAGACAAAAGCCTCTTTCCATTTAAATTCGAATGATTGCGACTATGTAATACTTGAAGGACCGAAATGGGGGTTTGGCAAAATTGTAGGGGAGTAGAAACTTCACAAAGACCGTGCGAACACGTCACGATGTCACCTTACGTCAGTGTCGAAGAAAAGATCAAAAGGTGGTCTATGAAGGCAATAAGTACGCGTCCCGCCGTATGTTAATTTTCTTTCCTATTTTTAAACGCGGCTTTCGTCAACTTATTAAATATATTCCTCAACCCCTCAAGGCCTCAACCTCACATAACCCTACCCCCACCTCCTATATATTGTATGCATATATATAGAGACATCCACGTTCTCTCAAAACACATAACAAGAACAATTGAATCATCAAAGTCTACAAATACTAAAAACTCTTACATCATGTCTTCTACAATGTTCTTGTCTTTTATTCTCTTCTTTGCTTCCTCCCTCCTCCTTCAAGGAACTATGGGTGAGATTGTATGTGAGGATTTACCAACGGAAGTTTGCTCCTTTTCAATTGCATCATCCGGGAAAAGATGTTTGTTGGAGAACTTTGAGAACAACAATGGAAACACGGAGTATCAATGCAGAACATCGGAAGTGGTGGTGGAGAGGATGTCGGAGTATATTGAGACTGATGAATGTGTTAGGGTTTGCGGTGTTGATAGGAACTCGGTCGGAATCTCTTCTGACACCTTGCTTGAGGCACAATCCATCTCCAAAATTTGCTCTGCCGCATGCTACCAAAACTGCCCCAACATCGTTGATCTTTATGTGAATCTGGCCGCCGGTGAAGGTAAATGAACGCCATCTATTATTATATATATTCTTTCATGTTTCAATGCTATATATAACCTCCCTAGCAACAGTTTTCGTAAACTACAATATTTGAAAA
Organism: Cichorium intybus; assembly: GCA_023525715.1. Taxonomy (NCBI): domain Eukaryota; kingdom Viridiplantae; phylum Streptophyta; class Magnoliopsida; order Asterales; family Asteraceae; genus Cichorium; species Cichorium intybus. The sequence continues at coordinate 21,444,829 of CM042012.1, forward strand.
TGGGATTTACATAATTATGGACTTTTACCTTGTTTCTTCTAGAGCAAACATGAAGAGACATATTCATTTACGTGTCTATAAATAAAATAAACTTTAAAATGAACAGAACCGTTTTTTAAAGTCTTTTTCTTGCTTCTAAAGTAATAAAAGTTGCCAATATGTTACCAAGTCAACATCTCTTGTTACCTTTGACGGGGTCATATTAACTACCATGAGCAAAAAGTCAGAAAACGAAGATATTACGGGTAGTATTGCCATTTTGCATGCATATGTAAGTAATAAATATTTATTGTTTTGCAGGGGTGTTTTTGCCGGACTTGTGCGAGAAGCAAAGAAGCAACCCTCGTCGTGCCATGGTCGAGCTTTTGAGCTCTGGTGCTGCCGCCGGTCCCACAGCTAGTGAAAACCTCGTTGGTGCTGCCGCTCCCGTTTCAGCTCCCACTTCCATATAAACCCGATCAAATATATGTTTGATTTTGGAGTTGTCACCTTTTTTTTCTTTCTTATAAATTTGTTGTAGAGGAGATGGAGGAATAATTGCTGGATAGATGTAGAGAATGTCTTTTGAGTAATATACATGGAAGTCTCTTTTTGTTTTAAATATGTTTACCATATCATCAATAAACATATATCATGTTTCATTTATTTCATAGAACAACGGTCAACATATATTGCGAATGAGTAATCAGTTTAAAACTATTTTTTATATGTTTTGGTCTGTTAATAGAAAAAAAACAGAAAATAATTACGAAAATCTGTGTCACAAATGGTTTGAATTTGTGTTCAGACCGTCGATGAAAAATTCCTCAAGTTTCCTTATTAGTTTCTTGCAACAGAACTCTTTGTAACTATATTCAGGTAAAAGATTAAGAGCGTGTTCGGCACGCAGCGTTTGAGAGCTTTTGGGAGCGTTTAGCGTTTAGCTTTAAGGAAAACGTTTGAAAAAAATGAAAAAACCTCGTTCGGCAGCAAGAGCTTTTAGCTTTTACTTTTAACAAAACGTTCATAATCCAAAAGCTATTTCATGTAGCTTTTGAGAGCGTTTATTATTTGGCTTTTGATTTTTATATTATTTTATACTTCTAAAAGCTAACAGCTGTTTTTGTTGAATACTTCTGCAGTAATAAAAATCACAGATACCAGCTAACCGCTAACCACTTACAACTAACCACTACCAGCTACCAGCTAATTTTGCGGAACACGCCATAAAGATAATGTGTTATTAACTAAATTAATCAAAACGGGAGGAAGACCATTAACAACTTTTTTCACGACTATCACGAAATAACCATATATTTCATAACTTATTGTAAAATGCCCTTAATATTGCACAATTATTATATCAAAGCACTATTAGATCAATCCATTCCCGACTTTTTCTTTCGGAAACTTCCGTGGAAAGCTTTTGCGTCGAAAATTCCTACAAATTTTCAAGAATTAAAGAATATAAAAGACGCATAATTTTTAGATTTAGGTTTCCGGAAACTTTCTACCCATTTCCAAGAAAAATAGAAATAACCCACAATATACGAATACACCAGTCTATAACATAATTCGAGATAAATATTTAGACTAAGAGGTATGGGAACCCCTCACACCATGGGGTTCTGGTGCCACATAGGCGCCACCTCACCTTCCCCTCACCCCTTTAAATCTAGGAAATGGTAACCCTCACCAACCCCTCACTTTCCCTCACCACTTCAAATATAGGAAATGGTAACCCCTCACCAACCCCTCACTTTTTTGTTTTAAATTAAATTAATTTCAACAAATCTAAAACAATTCAATTTTTTTAACTAAAACATTTCATTAATTTAAAAATTACAACCGGAAATTAAAACGACAAACGCTAAAACGATAAAATGACAACTAAAAAAAGACAACTAAAACGATAAAACGACAAACTAAAAAAACTTAAACGACAACCTAAAAACCATATTTCGCCATAATATCCTCTTCTACGATGCGTTCGTAGATTGTGTATCAATCCGTTGAATTTCATTGTGGCACGATTGATGTCCCGGTATTTTGTTGTCAAACCGTCTTTCGAACAGTAACTCGCCCGGCCTAATTCTTGGTGAAAGCGGTCCGTGACCCGCATCCAAAAATGTTCCGCCGCATCCTCGGAAACGTCAATCCACGAATGGGCTAAAGCGATTTCTTCTTAGGTTGTCCATGGTTGGCGTGACGCTTTTCCTCTCCTTTGTGCCGCGGGATGGACTTCGGGTTGCGTTTCCGGCACTAATTCCGGTGAACCTTGTGTTTCGGGAACGAAATCTGGTAATGGGTTTTGGAATTGTTGGGTTGGTGTGTCGGGAAACGCTTGAAAAGAATTGAATAAATTTTGCGGTTGCATTTGGGGGTATCCCGGCATTTGGTATGGGAAAGCGTTGGGTGAGAAAATCGGTTGGTCAATTTGTGGATGATAAACGTTCGTGTTGTAGAATTGTTCGAAACCGAGAATGTTTGGTCGGTTTCGATTCGTTGGTGGCATTTGGTTGTTTGGTGAATCTTGGCTAGACATGATTTTTAGAGAGAAATGGGTGTGAAATATGTGTGTAGAAGATTGGTAATTTTTTTGTGAATGAGTGTGTGTATTTATAGTTGGTAAAAGTTTAAAAAAAATTATTAAATTTTTTTTAGCCGTTACTAATTTCTAGCCGTTGGGGGGGGGGGGGGGGGGTTTGCAACTTCTTTCATAGTTCAGAGGGGGCCAAAGGGTAACATGTGGGATAGTTCATTGCATGGGGTTGGAACCCCGGTGCCAAGCCATCCCCGCACACCAAACCCCAACTGGGGCGGTGTTACCGGGCGGGGTCAGGTGCCAGCTTGGACACCGTGGCTCTTCCCCGCTGCCATACCGTTTGGTCTTAGAATGTTAAATATATGGAGATTTTGGTTTTCCTCGGAAACCCTTAAGAAATATCAATTATTATTAGTTTTATTTATATTTGTATTAATATTATTATCATATTATTATATTGTTATTATTATTATTATTATTTAAATTAAACATAATAAAAATAAAACGATATCAAATAGTTTGGTTGAAATATTGTAAGGAATACTAATAGTAGTATTTATATCAATAGTCATAATAATACAATAATATCATATAATAATAACAACAGCATCAACAACAACAACAATAACAACTCGATATATTTTTTTCAGGGATTTCTGATGAAAAAAAGATAAAAAAAACCACATGCCAGAAATATTTTAACATAAGTCTTCTGGATAAACATCACATACATTTTTTAGTTGACCTAGAGTCTAATCAAGATAAATATTCATAATAAAAAATATATAGAGTTTATGACTTTCCTCGAAAATCCCTATACATCATCATCATCATCAACTTATTATCATCATTTTTATTAACATTATTTATATTATTAATAATATTATTAGCATTTTCATAACAATAATAAAGATAATAAATCAAAGTAATTCATGTTTTGAGTAATCACATATAAGTTAGTGAAATGTGTGTTTATCATGTATAAGTTGGTGAAATAAAAAAAAAATTATTGTAGAATGAAGTTGTACAAAATATGAAACAAAAAAAATGTTTAAACCTTAAAAAACAAAAAACAAATTTTGGTGCTAGGAAATCTCTATGAAATGTAGGAAATTTCCAAGAGATTTTCTACACATTTCAAAATCTGTCTCTAATTCCTTGGAAATATGTAGGAAATTCCAAGGGATTTCCTAGGACCAAAATTTGTTTTATGTTTTTTTCGAGGTTCAAGTGTTGTGTTTTTAGTCCCATATTTTGTACAACTTTTTTATACAAAATTGCATTTATTTCCTCAAATTATACGAAATATACACATACATACATGTGTGAGTAATGGGTACCGATGGTGCACACACATGTACATATGTGCCAAAGGTGTTAAATGTAGTAAACACTCGACAATAAAGTTGTTGCTTCCTTAAAAGCTTGTACAAAGTTGGTTAATTCTTAGAGTAGTACCTAATCTAATTCGAAGATTGAAACCAATCAACGTTTTTTCACAAGTATTTCATTAAAAGTGTTAAGCGTAAACTTTTTGTAACGTCCGTGTTTTGGGCCTAGAAATTTTGGACTTAAATCAATAATGTAAAATTTTAATTTGGAGAAATGATTAAATAAAGATATATAAATGAGAATAAATTTAAAATTTTATATCATGACTATAAATATGATTCAATAGCCAAAATAAAGTTTTGGTGAGTAATTGAAAGACTTAAAACCCATTGTTGAACCTAAAATGAGAAACTAAGGTATATAGACTAAAATCATTAATTTTGCCAAACTTAACATATCTAGCTTTGACTTGTCAAGGACTTAGATGCTAGAAAAATTAGAGTGAGGGGTTGAAGTGGAAACTCGGAGTATGCTAGACAATTCTTTTAATCAATAAAAGGACCTAGTTGTAGAAAGTTTAGTGAGAAGGACCATTTTCATCAAATTACTAAACTATTGGTTAAGGTTAACCTAGAAGAAATAAATGATGTTCTTTGGGGAAAAAGTCTTAAGGATGAAAACAATCACTTGAAAAATTGGTTAAATGGTGTCATTGAATGGAAGACTTGAACTTGAGGGGCTATTTTGCAATTTTTAGATAGTTGTGAGGTGTAAAAGCTTGGAACTCTCCCTATTTTATGATAAGAGACGTTTTTGAGAAAGGAAGAAGAGAAACGGTGATTTTCCTGGAGTGTGTAGAGGATTTGATACTACAATTTGAAGTTTAATGAAGTTCTTCAAGTTTCTTAGCAAAATAAGGAATAATCTCCCCTTTTTTACCCCATCTTGAGTTGGAGGGTTTTGGTTTAAATACGGAAAATCTGATGTAGGAGGGTCTCCCTATGATTTCAAGTGATCTTTTAATGTTCTAAATCATCATGTGATCATTATTCAATCAATTGATGACTTAGTATCACTTGGTTTTTGATGATATGTTGGTTCATATTTGTATTATATAGATCCTTTGTTGTGTTTTGGATGAATGGGATCATTCCTAAGTGATTTCCTTATGATTCCAATCATTTAATTTTGAGAAATAACTCTAGAATCATTAAAACTATGTTGGAATTGGGTGGTTAGAATCCTAAACCCATGAATGTGTTGTACCTTGACCTTGGAAAGTTGTAGATTACATTCTAGATGCATTTGTAATGGTTAGTTTGATTCTAGATTTAGATTGAAGGAATGCTAAACTATTGCTAGATCTTGACTCTTTGAAGTATATGGATGTGGTGAAAGGCTTGGATTCAAGTGTTTAGCTAATGTATTAATGGAATTCTAATCCATTCAGATGTTTGAGACTTAACTTATTAAGTCATAATCATTTTGACCATTTGGATATGAGATGTTATGGTTTAGACATGTTTTAAGTCGCTTGTAACTCGTGGTTGAGGTCTAAATATAGGAGGATGGCCAAATGGAAGAATTGAGAAATATTGGAATAATTTTTCGCTTTGCCCATCTTTAGCATCGTCTTGAAGCATAGACATTAGCATTCTTGGCCTAAATCACGATTTGGCAGTTTGTGGGTCATATAGGGTGCTGGTGGTGGTTGGTCATTCCCTTAGGGTTTTTCATTACATTTAAGGTGGATTAATGATCCTAAGAAAAGTTGTTAGTGAGCTATGGTTTTGTTCCCAAAATGGATGAATTAGAAGTAATACTTCCTTATTTACTTGTAGGAAAGGAGTAGAGGTGTAGCAATGGAGATAAGGTTGAAGACTTGAGTTACTACTTATCTAATGTGAGTTTACTTAGTACATGTCCTAAACTATTTTATGGCGTGAGTTGTTTTCAAAAGATTTTCATGTATCCATTATATATGTTATGTGCTATACTATAAGTATACTTGTGCATTTATACAAATATATTTTGAATGACAAACTAAAGATGATGAAAAGATGATTGTAAAACCAAAGTTGCATCCTTCATGTACATTGCATTTAGGATGAGAGTCTGTAGGTGTCACTAAATGATATCCATATGGAGCTTGACTAAACATGGAAAATGAAAGATGTAGTGATTAGATTTCTAGATAATCATTACTTTGCACGTGCGAGGCTAGCTACCCCACATGTGGTTCTTGATAAGATGAACCGAGAACATGGGTTAGTTGCATATGCATCCATTATACATATGACTTACCATTTTTATGGTGAAATGGTGTTTTGATGCAAAGGGTGTTTTATGATGATAATGTTGACCATTTTTATTTTAAGACAAAACTCCCTTAAACCATATTTATTATGATTTTGGTGTTGTGGTGTTAAATTTTTAACTCAAATGTTGACTTTGTTGATTTGACAGTATTTCCCTTAAAAACTATACATATGATGATTCCGGTGTTGTAAAGATGTATTTCGACCAAATGGCGACCATGATGATTTTGATAGCAAAATTTCCCTTGAACTATCTTTATGACGTATGAGTGTTTTTAAGATGTTTTGGGTGTTTGACTTGAGTATGATGATTGAGATCATCTACTCTAAATGAGTTGACCCCGAGTATTCTCAGTAGGAATTTCCATTGCATAACTTAATTTGACATTTGGTCAGGTTGACGAATAAGGATGACTTATATAGAGCTTGAGACTTTAGAAGGCCACGATTTGTGTGGTTTCATTTAAACTATGTAATGACATTTGGATTGTAACCACCTCACTCTTTTAAAACAAACTAAATTGTGTTTTAATTTGGGATTGTTTGATTATCCGCAACGTAAGACTCTAAAATGAATTTCAAGTAAAAACCTAATGGATTTTAAAATCGTGTTTATATGCGATTTAATTGCATTGATGTGTTTTAGGAACAAATTCTCGCATTTGATGACTTATAAACTTGGATAAAAACTCGCAGGGTTTAAAAATGATGTTTATGCAATGTCTCTTAGAAATGGGTGTTACATTTTGGTCATAAAATACTTTCAAAAATAATACAAATAAAAATCCACCTAGTATTATCAAAGTCAGGGCTCAAATACTTGGACAAAGAAAATGATAATTTGCTTGTATTTCGTTACTCAAACCATAAATCGTATTTAATAAAGCTCTAAATTTTGAACGTAAATCCGTGCAAAATTGCAGTACAAATTGCAAGATTATATTAATAATATATGCAATACATCGAGTACGGAAAATCTCATCATCTAAAATATGTTTTAGTCAATGGATTACATTTGTACTGTTTGAAGCGTTATTGAGTCAAACTGAAAATACTTTAGCTTCTAATTTATATTCCTCCATAAAGTCTTGTAAAATTCTTCTTAAAGTTACACTGATATGCGGACAACCAAATAATTAAAATGTAATGATTCATTTCATCATTATATGGGAATTAACATTTCTATGAGGATGGTCCAAACGTCATACGTAAACAACAATGAATTATTGTAGTTTGTAAAGCCTACAATTTGAAAAGTCTAATTGCATCGTGTATAAGAGTAGCACAACTTACAACGCTATATAGGGTTGTCAAATGGAAGTGCTTTTTGGATGACAAACTTGGCAAATGTTTCTCGTACCGCATCTTGTCGTAAATAAATAAATTGTCGTCCATTTCGATAGTAATTTGCGTCGGATCAATATTGCTTTGTTGGACTGCTTTGCATGAACTATCTTTATGAGTCTTCAAAGCGGAGTTGCTTGCGGCTGCATAAAACTTCCGACATTGCATCAAGCCTTCTACACTAAGTCTTTGATAGTATAATAATCATAATTACACCAAACATTTGAGTTTTAGGATGTCGATTTAATTTCCAATATATAGTCGTCGGTATAGATTTTCGTGGCCGAGGAGGTAGTACCGGCCAAAGCGGAATCAAAAGCTTGTCATGATGCCATTTTCAAGGAAAATTTTTGAGAATGCAAAAAAAAGTCAAGAATTAAAAGCATTTTTTGCAGGGTATTGAAACAAAATGCATCAACTTCTATTTATACTAACAATAGAGGGGCATTATTGTCATTTTGGGGTGTAATCAACTGGCATTAACGACTATATTTTGACCAGCTAGCCGATAGCCTTCTAAAATAGTCGTTTTTAACGGGCTGAAAATCACCCCGAAAAAGCTATTATTTTCCGGTTAAAAAAAAGTTTGGAAAAACCGGTCTTGAACAATTTGGAAACCGCATACTAACAACAGGCGGTTCGATTTAACCGGAACCGCATATACGATAACCGATTATTGAGAAAACCAATGTTGTTTTTTCTCTAGTTTTAAAAAGAACGCTTATGTTAGAACTCATAATTCATTTACTGAAACGATGTTATATTCCACAAAATCGTATATATTTTGCCAAAAAAGTCATTTCACAAAAATAATAAGTATCTTTGAAGGCCCTCCATTACAAAGAAGTATTTTGATTATCTCATTTTAGATTTAAAAATTATGTTTCAAAGGAAAAGCTATAAGATGGACCGGTATACTGGTCACAGTAGTACCGTGATGATGAAATGACTCCTATCACGACTGTGCATACCATGATAGGTGTGATTGTGATGGAATGTGACCCTGGTCATGGTGATAACGACCGATGGGAGGGAGTTAGTCGTTGAACAACTATTTTAATAAAATACTTTTTTATTTACCAATAATAATACTATAAAGCCCAACTATTTACCTCAATACAACACATATTCAACAACTTCTTTACCTCATTCATACAAATATTTCACCATGGATCAAAATCCAAACAGCCCACCTTCAAACTGCAACCGTGAGAATGATCCATTCAGATTAAACTCGACCCCTCGTATGAGGATATTTTTTTTGAAAAAATATGTGGTGGAGGCGGGGCAGGGGTGGGTAATCCCGTCTCGAAACCTCGTAGGGCCTTGTTAATATATATATATATATATATATATATATATATATATATATATATATATATATATATATATATATATATATATATATATATATATATATATATATATATATATATATATGTTCAAATACATTTTCTAAATATTGTGTGATTGTAAGAGCAATTGTGGTCCACTCATTTATAAAGGGTATGATGGTAAATTTATCTCTCTTTCTCTCTCTCTCTCTCTCTCTCTCTCTCTCTCTCTCTCTCTCTCTCTCTCTCTCTCTCTCTCTCTCTCTCTCTCTCTCCTCTTCTTCCCTTTTTATACCATAACATCTATCAAGCCTTAATTAGCAAAATCGATCGATGCCTTATACCATCGC
>CM042012.1:21459030-21506530 GCA_023525715.1 Cichorium intybus
TAGCTAATTCAGTTTTACCTTGATTGATCTCAAGGATCGTGGCTCATTCAGTTTGGTATTTGCTACTTTTTGAATCATTTTCTTCTTATATGCATACTCTTTTGTTTGTTTATCATATAGGATTGATAGAAGAGTGCTCTCTTAGAGTATGCTTGTCATTCAGTTACTTTCTTCTTTTATATAGGATTAATGACATATATTGACAACAAACTATTTGGAATCTTCCGATCCCGCACTAAAAGTTCTAACTCAGGTCGATAGAGTCTGATTAAAATTACTATTATTGGGACCATAATTGTAAAAATCATTGATACACAGTGACCAAAATTGCAAGAAAATTGTTTTTGGAATCTTACGATTATACTTTACAAAATAAATCATGAAGTTTGACATGATTTATTTTAGAATGGCACCAGACCGTAAAGAGAATGTACCCATTAAAGCAATGAATTTTGACAATCCTACACAAAATAGCAATGAACTTCATTCAAACACCAAAAATGATAACAACCTTATGTTTTGGAAATAGAAACAGGACCCTTTAAGAGATTATACCCACTAAAGAATTGGACGTTTAAAGTTCTACTGTAAATAACAATGGATTTGGTGAATCCTCCAATATTCGTAGTGATATTTTTTCATTGATATTTTCTTCAATGTTTGTGCAGAACATGGCTTGAAGGATCCCCTGTTTCTCCTCAATATATTATGTTGTTGATTCTGTTGATCCAGAAACAGTAATTGATCTGGTAGGTTTAATTTCGTTGGCAATGGAAGATCCAAGAGGCTTGGTTCTTTGTCACTTCCATTCCATCCCCAACATAAGAAACACATATTTTCTTTTTGGCATTTGTCTCAAATCATACCAACTTTTCGTATTTTTGTTTACAGTTGCAAGGAATTTGGGGTTGTGTAGAGAGAAGGATGACCACATCAAGGTTCTTTGCCATTTTTAAATAACTTTTGCTTCATTCCTTTTTCTCCAACAAACAAATTGAGAAAATCTAACTCCAACAAGAAGGTTTTTTATTTATTTCTTTCTTCACCAGTGAACAATAATTTTCTTTTTGAAATTTCGGTTTATTTTATTTGTATTATGTATATATTTTTTTGCAAATCTAACCATGAATTTACATTGGCGATTAGTAAGAGTTTGTTTCATTATTTTTTATATATGATCAAACATTACTTTTGTTAAGAGTTTACTAATCTTGGTTACTTGATTTTGGTTGTCACGGTGTTTGATTTTGGCTATCCAAGTGTTTAATCAACTTCATTTTTAATATAAAAATTTCTATGTTACTGTGGAAATCAACTAAGAATGGGCTAACTGATTGAACTAGACTTCTTTAGAGGTTTAGGCAAGATGCAGGAGACAAGAATTGAATGCGTTGATTGATCAAACTCGCGATGGGGTGATGTGGTTTGATACTGAATAGATCGATTGATGCAATACGCCAATCTTGAAGACTGGCGCCAATAATTTCTCACACTTGCGACGTGATAATTGCTGCAATCGTTCCAACCTTGAAGACTGGCGCCAAGCAGATACGATTTCTCGATTAGCAAAAGGGTTAGGAAAAGGAGGGGTAATAAGGTCAGTTAGTATTTTATCTTAAATTAAAATGATAATGAAATATAAAAATTGATTATAAAATCTTAAAAAATGTTTAAAATTGAAATTTGGGTAAATACGATATTTTAAAACTTAAGACGAGTATTTACGATATTTAAGTTTAAGATCGGGCGAATATGATATTTTTATGTTTATCAAGGGTATATACGAAATTCACCCATTAAAAAGAATGAATGTTGGTTAAACAATAAACAATTAAATGTATAAATAGGAATGACAAAATACCCGAACCCCAAATTTTTGGGACGAGTTTTGAACCGGGTAAATGGTTATATGACCGGGTATGAGATTTTTCTAGAAAAATTTCGCGGGTATGAGACGGTTTTGGTATTGAGGTGATACCCGCCCGATTACCCGATCTCATATACCCGACCCTGAAACCATATATTTTTATATACTTATAATTTTATTATTTATATATGAGATTGCAAATCAATATTTTGATATTATATACGGTTGATTATTATGTGTTTACTATTACCAAATCTACCATTATAAAATTATTACTTACCGAAAATTCTATATAATATATTGTATGTGATATATAATTTTCCAATTCCCGTGTCATCTCCTTCAACCCATCAACTCGTTACTATGCATATATCTCCATTGATGACATCTCATTCTTCTATTAGTTATAATGTATCATCACTTTCTTTCTTCTTATTAAGTATCAATTTCCTTCTTGTATGCATTGGCAAATATGCGATTTTGATATAATGATTAAGTGGTGATGATATGGGGTCAATAGAATAGAGGATGAGAGATTTATTATATTATTTTTTGTAATTAATGTTATGATTTCGATTAAGTTATCATGAAATTTGAATTTTTAAGACTTTATTGATGTTGATATTAAGATGCACATTTCATAGATATTAAACTTGTTGATGTTCTTAGAAATTCAAATTATTAAAAAATTTAAGTAATTATTCGGATGAGATTGTAATCGGGTTTTATAACGGAAATTCCAACCGGTAAATTTTAACATATTATTATCATAGACTGGGATACCAGATACCAGTGAGTATAACCAAGAACCCGATGATTATTTACTAACCGAGTACCCGACGGGACGAAACCGGGTTTGGGATGTGGTTTCATAATAGGGTATGAGACTGGGATTAGGGGTGAGCAGCGGAACAGGGTACCCTGTATAGGAACCGGAACCGCCTCGGAACCGCCGGTTCCGGAACCGGAACCGCCTCAAGCGGTTCCGGTTCCGGTTCCTAAAATGATGGAACCGTCCTAAGCGGTTCCGGTTCCGGTTCTCACTTTTTTGGAACGGGTACCCGTAGGGTACCCTATATATATATATATATATATATATATATATATATATATATATATATATATATATATATATATATATATATATATATATATATATATATATATATATATATATATATATATATATATATATAAACAATTTTAAAACCATCTTAATGATCTTAATAACTACGTTTGAGCCAAAATAATCCAACAGACAAAAATAAGATTCAAACTTATAAAATGTTTTTTACGTTCCACTTTGCAAATGAGCAAATCAATTCACTTTGCAAACCATCTTAATGATCTTCGTAACTTTTATCCTCGATTTAAACAAAACAAATATACAATCCCATTCTGCAAATCAATTCACTTTTATGCGGTACATCTCTGATACGCAAGAGTCAAGACAGCAAGATACGAACTTACGAAGTCAAGATTCAAGTTTAAATAAAAAAACACGGGTACCCGGAACCGGAACCGGTTCCAAGCGGTTCCGGGACCGGTTCCAAAATCTAAAGAACCGTTCAATGCGGTTCCGGTTCCGGTTCCGTAAGGTTAAGAACCACCGGTTCCGGTTCCGGTTCCGGTTCCTAGGAATTTTGCAGGGTACCCGCTTTTGCTCACCCCTAACTGGGATCACCAATACCCGTCTCATACTCATCCTATTGCCATTCCTACGTATAAAAGAGTACCGAATCATGATTTTGTTTGCTTAAGTTCGTATTTATTGGTGAGCTAGGATGGAAACTAAAGATAGTAGGTAGAGTAATGTCAATCGTAAGGAAGACTTGGTTTGAATTGAGTCTGATTTGGAGAAATTGGAAACCGAATAATAATGCTTTGCTAAATTAAAAAATTTGTCTAAACTTAGAAACTATTAAAGGTCAAACAATGTTAGGGAAAATAGCGAAGGCCAAACAATGTTAGGGAAAGTGGTGATGAAGATGTCTTAATTCCAGTTGTATAATTGTATTACAATAAAAAATGAGGCTAAAGTACAATAAAATCGAAGGTAACAAAGTCTTGCCTTTTCCAGCCCATTTCGTATATTCAACCTCGTCTTGGGTGACTTCTTTCGTGTTGCACCTACGTAAGCTATTAGATTTTTTTTTTTTTTTTTTTTTTTTTTTTTTTTTGTAAATTGAAAATAATTTTTTTAACATAATTATCTATTCAAAAAATCCGTTATATATGTCTGAACAAAAAAATTACAATTATCCAAAATCATATATTGTGATACATTTAAAACATAATAATATACTAGTAAAGGTATGCGTGAATTTAAGGCACATCGATCGCTACCATTTTCTTAATGTAGGCCATCCTTCTTTTATAAGAATATCCATTCATTTTCATGTTTAAACCTTTTGTTGATTTATTTTATTGGAATTCTCGTTCATATTCTGATATGTGTGATCTAGTCTCTTCTAATACAATAAAATAAACAATAGTTTATTTGTGAAATGTTGCCTAAATCAAAGTACATATAGCTGATAACGTTAAAATATCCTTTAAAACGGATGCGACTTATCGTACTGATGTTACAATTTTTGTTGCTTATTTCTTTAAAGTTTAAACCATATAAAAAATTTTAGAACACAACAAATGCTAAAAACAGTTAAAAGCAAGAAAAATGCCAAATAACTTGGAGGCTGGAGCCTGTCCAAGCCCAATGGGCTATGGCAAACAGAAATCTTAAAAAGGGCGTCCGGTCCGATACGTTCTGATCCTAACCGATGACATATTAGTTTTTCTTATAGAAACAATTTAAGCTCCAATAAACATGAACCAAATGGCCATGTCAAGTTATGCTACCGTAAAATGGTACAAAAAATGATGTTAAACGACATCAACGAACTTTATAATGTCAAACCCATGTTTTTTCCCCCTTTATTTTGGTTGGACCTGAGGCATATTCACGAATTTACGTAATGTTAAGAGATTCCACTCGATTAGATTGTTTCATTCTTTCTAAGGTTGAAAGATGTGGTGTCTCACCTTCTCTTACTTTTTTCATGCCAACGTAGAGCCATGTCGCTACCTCTTATTTTCACACATATCCCCTCTTGTTGTAAAATTTATGTTTGATTGTCGTAAGGAATAGAATGCGTGGATAAAGAGTAGATTAGAATTGGACGAATTTGCCCCTTGCTCTTATGCTCAAAATTAGAATTTAGTAATATTGCTACATGTACTTCATATCACAATAGGAGTAAGGGCCAATGGCCTCTTGGTCAAGTGGTAAATGCGTCGTCCTCCCTCTTTGAGGTTGAGGGTTCAAGTCTCGCTAGAGACATAAGTGGATTCAAGAGTAGTATAGAAATATGAGTATGATAGGTTTGCCGTTATAAAAAAAAACAAAAGAAGAAATGTCAACTTCTTTATTGGGTTTTACTTTGTTATTTCTCAAAATTGCTAAATGTTATTTATATGTTAATATGATTATGGTAAGCGTTTGTACTTAAATGTACAATGGTGTTCATTTCTATGTATTTATCATCAGATTGGTCAAAAGTATTACCTAATATTTATATCCTAATACGATCACCGATTTCAATATTTAAATGTTTATTTGTTTTTATTGTTTATGTATATACTAGTGATAGTTTGGTCAGAATCTAAATTTGGTTAAAATTAAAATTGTTATTCATATGCTAATATGATTAGGTCAAGTACATCATTTTCAAATAAAAAATTGTGTTGCACTTTTGTTTTTATTGTTTATCTTCTAAATGCGTTTGATATATTGTACACTACAATTACAAAGTATTACGATGGCTCTTCGTCCGGACATGAAAACCCTATGGACTAGCCCTGATTGTAATATACAACATTTGAGATTGTTTATTGTAGAATTTGTCATGAAGGAGAGTTCAAAAGTGTTACAACCTTGGAAACTTCATTTTCTTGTTAGGGAACCATCAAGGTATTGCTTTTTTGTGTTCATTTTCATTTTTCTATCATGTATCTATTTGTTTAAGTTTAATCTTTGTGCTTTTATTGATCACCAGTTTGCACACAGAGGTTGCATACATCGATGATGTGATTAGAAGGGAAACATTAATTAAGAATGTGTCTTCATGTTAGCTTTGTTCATTGATTCATGTTCATATTATTTAAAGATTATGAAATTTGCTAGTTTATATTTTGTAAAACATAATTAGGTAAAAAGATTACAAAGATCTCATTCTTTTATTTATTTTTTCTTGTCTGTAGCTTTGTGTTTTTATGTTAAGGTTCGTGTCCAAACAAGCCAGAATTACAAAGATCTCATTCTTTTATTTACTTTTTTTCATATTAAGACATCATATATTTTAACATCTATCGAATTATAACATTCTATGTTCGTTTTTCCTACAACCAATTAAGCTTGTACGCCGTCCTATGCTTACAAGACCCTTAAAATCAAGGTCGACCCATTGATTTTGTTTAGCAATGGATAAATCATATCAACAACCTATTGCAAATGTTTTTTAGCGACGGATTACCGTCGGATTTTTCCGTCACTAATATACGAATTGTAAATCTTTTTCAAGCACACTGGATGACACGAGCTTGTACGGCCGCACACTTTGAACTACCTTATGACCGTCCCTACTTAAAATGCACATAGGTTATATATATATATATATATATATATATATGTATGTATGTATGTATGTATGTATGTATGTATGTATGTATGTATGTATGTATGTATGTATGTATGTATGTATGTATATATATATATATATATATATATATATATATATATATATATATATATATATACACACACACACACAAACACACACACAACTACAAATTAAAAAAAGAACTTGTTGAAATTTTTTAGTTTTAAACGTTAAATATTAAGAAATTAGTACTTTAGTTTGTTCGAAAACATTAAATAAACACATCAAAGTTTATCAAAAAATGTTCTAAATCTGGTAGACATTTTATATAAAAATATAATATTTTATGCATGCATACGAATGCATCAATACATCTATATGCATGCATGTATATCGACTTTATTTTATTAAAAAAATTAATGTTCTAAAAACTGGTAGACATATTGTATACATGCATCAGTGAATGCATATAAATTCATCAATGCATCCATATGCATGCATGTATATTAATGCATCATTGCATCTATATCCATCCATGTATATCGACATAAATTTATTAAAAAATGATGCTATCATTTATTAACTAATTTTTTCCATGCATCAATACATATATACGAATGTAACAATGCATCTATGTGCATGGATGCATATCGACTTTATTTTTTTCAAAAACCGATGCTTAGATGATAAGCTTCTCTACTTAACCCTAAAGGATTTGAATTGATTAGTATAAGATTCCTAAACAATTATCTAAATAAACTCTCAAAAAATTAAGTTGTAAATAAAAAAACATAAAAAACATGTTTTTGAGACCTTAAACGATCCAAAATTAATGAAAAACACCACACATCACGACAAAGCTGAGTGCTTTCTTAATCGAGCCATTTTACATATTTAACATTCAATAAATGCATAATTGTATTGATGCATATTGGCATTTAAACGTTTTTATGTTCTTTCAAATGATAATCATGTTGATAAAAACAATATTTCTATGAATGCATCAATGCATACATATGATTTGATATATATTGATTTTATTTAACTCTAAAAATGTAAACAAATATATAAATATCTATAATATTTTATATTTTATTAAATGATAAACATCTTGATCTAAAAAATTAAATTATTCTTATGAATGTATCAATGCATCCATATGAATGAAACAACACACATACATGTTGATATAAATATGAAAATATCAATGCGTTTGAATGTACCGGTTCATATAATTATGGAAATATCATTGCGCTAGGGTTTTTTTATATATTATGTATAATTACAAAGTGTCACCGCCACTTTTGATGCCTTAAAAGAATGTAGGACTGAGAATTGTTCCCACAATTCTCAAAAAAAATTGTGTTCTCAAATAAAAACACACACACACACACACACACACACACACACACATATATATATATATATATATATATATATATATATATATATATATATATATATATATATATATATATATATATATATATATATATATATATATATATATATATGTTCAATAGAGAACCAATAAAATATAGAGAACTAGAGAACCAATTTCAATCGTCTATTATTTTAGATCAAAGGCTATAATTATATGTCAATTTTGTAATTACTAATACATTTTAAATCAATTAATTTAAATTAAAATAATCTAAAAAGTATTAAGAGAATTATAATGACCCTAAATAGGGCTAGCGGCGCAGCTTGTTGCCCGTTTGCCCAACGTCTCTATGTAATACGTTTGTTTTTATTACAATTATATAGGTTGAGAATCTCTCTTTAAAATCTTGAAGGATCTTTAAAACTTCATAAATATCTCTTCCTTCTCTTTCTCACGTAAAACCATACTTCCACCGGTTAGCCGACACCATCCATACGATGTTGAAGATTTATACCAGGACCGACGCCATTTGTTGCTACTGCTATCATCATCAGACCTCGACATCACCATAGCCCCACTAGATACACCAGATACACACCACAATCATCTTTGATGTTGGTTGATTTATTGATCCAATATGTGTTGGTTGATTCTTTTAAGTATATATATATATATATATATATATATATATATATATATATATATATATATATATATATATATATATATATAGGGTAAAGGGAGTATACGGCTGTTAAGTAGCTAATGTTAGGTACAGAACCCGTATCTACGTCGTCGTATCAAGCTAATTTCAATTAAATTCGATAAACATACGCGAATGCCCAAGTTCCTCCTTTCTCCATCCCTCCCCGTCAAAACTGCAAGCATCACGATTCAGAGGTTCAAGGGCTGCCACGGGATCATCTTCCACGGTCGTGCCTAGCGGTGGTACTATCTCGTATTCCCAAATCAAGGCTGCAATTAATTCTTCCAGCCAGGTCGTTCTTACCGGTAGTACCTGGTCTTATTCTTCTTCCAGGTTGATCTATCTTCCATCGCCATTGACAGATTGAAGTAACCCCATCGTGCAATTGTGGTTTCAAATCGATTATTAACTGAACTTTATTTGGTTATTTCACCAAGTTGATCAATCAAACAAGACCTACCGAGTCGTATTCTTCTTGCAGGTTCGTCTTTCCATACATATCAATTATTTCAAAATTTGCCCATCTCAGGTAGGTAGCTCAGGTGCAGCAACAAATAATGGACTACCACTACCACCGTAGGAAGCTCAATCAATTCATGATAACCAATCAGTAATCCCTCAATAATCTTAGCCTCAAGGTCTACAAATCAACGATCAGGGAATGAACATGTACATGCAGCAGCAACAGCCAGGCAACCCGGCCCCTCAACCCATGTCTCAGCAAATCTACCCTAGACATAGTTTATTGTTGTAAATCGTTTGGTTAAATTATTTTAGTTTGGTTCTGGAAAAAAAACAATTACAAAAGTTCATTATATATTATTATTTGGATTTTGATAACAATGGTTCATAAATTAAATTTGAAATTTCATGTGCTACAGTACACTGTGGGGGGGGGGGGGTTTATACTAGTGCATACTCGTGAGACCTTTTGACTCGTTTATATGGCACCATATATCAAAGTAACAACATGTTCCAAGACCATTTAATTATGTTTTCTTAACGGCAATGCAAATTTTATAAAAACTGAAAAAATAATGTACAACGTACAATAGAACGGCTAGCGGGAAGCTAGCAAACAAAACAACTGAAAATGAAAACTAATTACAACATCGCATAAACATATCGCAAGTATCTAAGACACGTACAAGACGGAAACACCACCATGAAGTCGAAAACCAACTTACAAAAGCCAGCACCAGGGAAACATCACCAACTTCGGCTCATCAAGAACTGAACTAGAGTATAGATAGCAGGCATCGAGAAGCGCCACCGGGAAGACAATTGATAACACTATTTTGTAACATGTAGCATTTATTGGTTTTATTAGCTTGTTATCTTAAAGACCTGTAAACCAAAATAGCAATGTACTCATGTTTATTACAAAACAGTGTCATTTCATTTAGCAATATAGTTGTATTCTTCAACCCAAATGGCAACGTACTTGTATTCTTGAACCTAAATAGCAACGTACTTATACTTTTGAAAGAAAATAGCAACGTACTCATATTTTTTAACCCATTAACAATGTACTCATATTTTTTAAACATGTGATTGTACGATGTTATTCTCAATGAAATGATTACAGACTCAAACATTTGGCTTTTGAGAGGCCAATCTCTCCTAAGTGATCTCTCACTGTATACAATATCAAATCCCAATCCTAACAGACTTCACTCGCTATTTATACATGTATTTAACTGACTTTGATGCCGTAAGACAGAATTACCCTCAACAGGTTTATTGACCCACTAACAATAGTAAGGTAACAAGTAAAATAGTCAAACAGTAATGCTAAGTCTTCTTGTTTCTTCTTGCATATGTGAACCTTAATTCAGGGTTACCACCTTGTTGGTACTCTATCTTGATTGGAGTTGTTGCTGCTGATAAAGTTGGCTTTAGTGTTGCTCTTGATAACTGAGTTGTTGCTGGTTATGTAGATGTAGATGGTTTTTATTGGAGCTTGAATTCTGGTCTGGTTTTCACTGTGCAGAAATCTAGTTAAAAGGAATTACATGCCAATAGCACTCTACCCTCACCAATAGCACTCTACAAGAATACAAACTTTAGTAAATAGAAGCTTCTAGTAACATATACCAAGAACTTAACACCATATGTAAAGCAATGTATGTAAATTTCAACAAAAACTTTGACATTACCTTTATCAAACGAGACATGGATGGAAGCACATTGATGGATGTTGAAAGAGCAACAATTCATGTCACAATTTTAATAATGACATTACAACCAACAAAAACTTCCTATGTCAAATAACCTGATTTGGATAAATGTAGAACCTTGGATCCTATGTTTTTCTTTACCCCAAATAACCTGATCCAGCGAAACCCTAAACAGAGTTCCCAAATTCTTGGAAACCAAAGATAGAAAATTAACAAGCTAACAAAAAGAATTTAAAAGATCACTGGGATTAAGAAATATAATACTACAAAAACGCAAATATTTTACCTATTATGGGGAACGAAACAATTGATCAAAGATCATTATCAAACTTTGAAGATGAGAGTGCAGCGTAATCCATTAATCGAAGTGGAAAAGGATGGATACTTATCAGGACGAGCCATTAATATTTGGTTGGTGATGACTGGGGTGTCGCCGGACGGTTATGCTCCTCCTGTGTGTGACAGAGGCAGATGAGAACAACAACGATGCTGAGGTGGAGCAAGCTGGTGATTAAATTTGGGCAGAATGGCGGACACTATAGGGTGAGACCAAATCAATTTCAGGTGTACTTGAGAAAACGGTAAGGTGGGTAAGGAGAGCAGGAGCCATAAACAACGACAAATGGAAGGGGAGGAGAATCGGGGCTCCTGGTATATCATAATCTCGAAGCCCACTTTCCGCTACATTTGCTTCAATTCAACGCTCTAGGGCTCATATGCCAACAATGGATTCTGTGATAAAGTCGGGGCAAAAGTAGCGATAATATTGATGACATCCCGTGGCAGCCCTTGAACATCTGAATCGTGATGCTTGCAGTATTGACGGGGAGGGATGGAGAAAGGAGGAACTTGGGCATTCATGTATGTTTATCGAATTTAATTGAAATTAGCTTGATACGACGACGTAGATATGGGTTCTATACCTAACATTAGCTACTTAACAGCCGTATACTCCCTTTACCCTATATATATATATATATATATATATATATATATATATATATATATATATATATATATATATATATATATATATATATATATATATATATATATATAGAATCAGGATCGGGTGAGGACTCTTCTTAAAGTGAGGACTTGCGAGGACACCTTAAAAAAATTGAAAAAAAATATAAAAAAATATAAATAATAAAATGGATCATAATACTATATCGGAGAAAAAAAAGATTCAAAAAAAAACTTTTCGATCATTATTTTTTTATAATGAAATAATGATCCAAAATAAAAACAGAAAAATTGCATCATTACGTTTTGCAATGATGCAATGCTTGCAGTATTGACGGGGAGGGATGGAGAAAGGAGGAACTTGGGCATTCATGTATGTTTATCGAATTTAATTGAAATTAGCTTGATACGACGACGTAGATATGGGTTCTATACCTAACATTAGCTACTTAACAGCCGTATACTCCCTTTACCCTATATATATATATATATATATATATATATATAGGGAGAGGATCAACATAGAACCCCTAATTACGCATAGAACCATAGAACCACCCTTTAAGCCATTAGATTAGATGATCAATGGCTGTGATTAAATATGATAATTAAAACAAAAATTAATTAATAATAACACAAACCTGGACACGGAGGGGTAATTCTGTAACTTTTACAATTGGGTTCAACTGAAGCCATCGCCGATTTACGTTTCCTCTTCAAATTGAAATCGTAGATCAAAGCCATCGCCGACACTCCATTAGAAGGACTGTTCGAGTGCGTTCAACTGAAGCCATGGAGACGATGATGATCTTCAAATTCATTGCATGAAATTAGAAACAAACTCGAGGTACAAATATGCAGATTCGTACACGAAAATCGTCAATTCTGTTTACTAGCTATATCTAACTTTTTCCAATCGTGATTTCAGACATCGATTAAACCAAGTTCTCATTCCAATCGTGAATTCGTGAGTTGATCGGTGCCAATTTCAATCTAATTGGTTCGTGTGCAAGGTACGTGAATTGATTTCCAATTTGTAAATGTTTGAATTCGTGAATCGTGAATTGATTGGAACCAAGTTCTCATTCTAATCAGGATTTCCAGTTTGTAAATGTTTGAAACTTTTTCCAATCGTGATTTCAGACATCGATTGAACCAAGTTCTCATTCCAATCGTGAATTCCTGAGTTGATCGGTTCCAATTTTTAATCTAATTGGTTCGTGTGTAAGGTCCGTGAATTGATTTCAGTTCGTTTGCAGGTCAGTTCCAACTTCCAATATAACTAGTTTTCGTGTTTATGAGACGTTATTGTTTAAATGCTCACTAACGAATCATCAAAAATGTTCATTAATAAACAATATAGGAAGAGTGTATAGTGATAAAGTAATAAACAGAATGTTCACTAATGAACATTGAAGAATGTTCATTAACGATTAATAGGAATAATGAACTATCAGGTGAATAGATTGTGTTATGTGTTTTTCTTATGTACAGTATTGAACATCGACATCTTTTTCTTATGTGTTTCAAATAACTAGTAATTATTCTCAATATATTTTAAATTACAGTTACTATAGAGATTGTGCAAGTGTGTCCTTCATCAGATTGTGATTATGTTCATCTATGAACACTTAGGTTTGATTATTAATTTTGTTTGCATCACTTCAACTTTTTGTTTATCTGCTTGTAGTTTGATACAATTCAAGTATTTTGAGCGTTACAACACGTAACTCTAACATCCAGCCACGAGATGTAGACATACATTTACGGAATGATGATTTTTTAAAATTAAGTTTCTGATTCATAGGATCGGACGAATCCTCGGTAGAAAACTCAATCTAGAACATTTTTTTCATAAGAACACTAGGATCTACAATCAGATATAATATAGTTTCAGGAAACTACAAATCTAATAAACAATGTTACATGGTCCAGGAGGTGTTTTGATGTGCGATATCAAGCAATTATTCTGATTTCTGACTTCAAGAATCAGAATAATAGATATTCTGTGTCTTAATTAATGGACTGGTTTGTTTCTCCAACGAATGTTCAGTAATGAACATCCCACATGTTCATTAATGAACATCCCATGTTCATTAATGAACATCCCATGTTCATTAATGAACATCCCATGTTCAGTAATGAACATTCATGAATATAACGTTAGTTGTTGCTGTAATACTTCTGGTAATTATTGAATATATGTTCATCTATCAACACACGTTTGGCTCTGTTTCTAATTATATGTTTGGCGTTGTTTCTCCAACAAATGTTCAGTAATAAACATCCCCATGTTCATTAATGAACATTCATGAATATAATGTTAATTGTTGCTGTAATACTTCTCGTAATTGTTGAATATATGTTCATTTATGAACACATGTTCATGAATGAACATACATTTGGCGCTGTTTCTAATTATATGTTTGCCGGAAAATGCAGCAAGCGAGAAGGAAGAGAAAAAGAATAAAAGATGAAACATACGAAGAGAGCTCGTACAGATAGACAGAAAAAAATGAAAATGCATCAGGCGAGAACGAGAGGGAGATGGAGAGAAAGAGATCGAGGTAGTAGGTCGGAGAGAAAGGAAACGGTTGATGTGTGTGTTCATATTTCATTAATGTTTGTCAATGTTCATTTATGAACATGTGTATGTATGTTTGTATATTTATCAATATTCGTTAATATTCATTGATGAACATCTGTATATGTTTGTATATTTCATCAATGTTCATTTCTGAACATGTTTGTATGTTGATATATTTCATCAATGTTATGGATGTTCATTGCTGAACAAATTCTAGGATTTTGAAAACAATGTTCATCAATGAACATACGTATATGTTCATCAATGAACATATAAGTGTAATTTACCCATCATACCCTTATCATCCTAATTTGATCTAACGGTCAAGAGGGTGGTTCTATGGTTCTATGCATAATAATGGTTCTATGTTGAACCCACCCCTATATATATATATATATATATATATATATATATATATATATATATATATATATATATATATATATATATATCTCGGTGGAGTAACCAAATTAAGGGGAAGATATTCAGAAGGAAGCAGATTTTCGTATATGTTGAAAATCAAAATCACGGCAGATGGCGGTGTTGTTGCTCCGTTTCCTGCACCATCTCCGGTAGGGTTTTTTATCGATTGCTGCCTTGCCGGAAATCGGAATCAAAACGTTAGCTCTCCAGCGGTCAGCGTCCATCGTTTAAGCACCATCATCAGACATCTCGTTCGATCGTGATTATGTCTCTACAGCCTCCAGGCTCAATCTTGTCATCGGGAAACTACCGGCGAAACCACTGCTCCAGCCACGTGACCCCATCGTTCTATTTCGTAAATATTAGGTATGCTGATTTTGTTCTTCACTTATTTGGTTCTTTTTAACTTCCGAGTTCGGGTTAATATTTCATTTCACTCACTGCAAGAGCGGTATATGGACTCGGACAAAATTGTACCTCCTATACTTAAAATAGTGGTCGATGGGGAAGAAGATGTTACCATTAAGGCCAGTTGATTATGTGTGTATGTATGTATGCATAATTTTTTGGATTCGAGGTTTATTTTATTGATAAATTGTGTTAACGGGTAGGTTTCAGATCAATCGGTGGAATAGCAAGATTTTATTGATAAATTATGTTATTTTATTGATAAATTGTGTTGGGAAGAAGAATATATTGCATCGCTTGTATGCTCGGTATTTTGGAGAGTTTTTGCAAATCATCTCCATGGAAAGCTATGGTACACTATTTTCATCATTAATCTTATATTGTTTATCGAAATAGATGCATACCAAAATACCAAATATTGTTACTATATTATAACTGCAAGATTATTATTTACAATTAGATGTGTCTTTATTTATGATTATAACTATCGTTGCATAAATGATTAGAACGCTGACTATAATCATTTGTGAATATAACTATAGATTTGACTATATCAGATATAATCACTTATGATTATAACTATCTTTTCATGAATGATTAGAACACATGTTATAATCATTTCTGCTTATACTATGAACATATTTAATTTCACCTAATAGTTGTTTTTAGCTAAAATGTATATGTTTGTATCAATATTTTCACCTAATTTTAAATGATTTAGCTAAATCACACTAATTTTTTATGTAATTTATAAGTGTTTCGGCTTTAATCACCAGTGAAGATTCATACACCACATTACACTCTATGATTTTCTTTAACATTTTTGAACTTGATTTCGTAGGTGTCAATAAAAAATAACAATAATCATGGGACCCCGTCTTTATTTGTGTGTGTGATGGTAGCAGTAAGAAAAATCACAACAAGAATAATGACCAGAGTTGCAACATTAGTTTTATCATTACAAATCCTTGGATTGATTTTTTATTACAATTCACTACAAGAATTAGTGGTTTTAGCGGCGACCCCTTTAGGGGCGACATAAGCTTTAGGGGCGACTCCAAGCCTGACGAGCCGAGTGTCGCCGCTAAAGCTCATGTCGACCCTAAAGGGGTCGCCGCTAATGTCTGGATCCGAGCTTCCGCACCGTATGAAATCCTAGCCATCGAAAACCCAGCCAATCGGATGGTCAAAAATCAGGCGGGACATTTTCCCTCCTTGTGAAATCAGGAGTCGCCCTTAAAGCCCTCCGTCGCCGCTAATTCATGTCGCCCCTAATACCACTATCCGCCCTTCCCCACTCCTTTCAATCGTGGCCATTGAAAAACCAGCGAATCGGACGGTCAAAAATCAGGCGGGAAGTTTCCCTCCAATATGTCGCCCCTAAAGGGGTATGTCGCCCCTAAAGTGTCGAACAGCAAAACCCGTCAGGAGGTTTTCTTTTCTCGCATTTTTCACCAAAAAACCCTCGAAATCCTCTCAAGAAGCTGCGATTTTGACCTGAAATTTCAAGGATTGAAGCATCTTTTCGTGGAACATTCATCTCCTACAACATTGTTTGTATAATTTTCAACTAAAAGAGGTAACTTTTATTATCTTTAGCTTGGGTTTTATGAATTTTAGTTCTTGCATCATTTATGTAATAAGTTGTTTGTTTGAAGATGAATTCTTTTATATAGAGAATTGATTGATCATTTGAAGTATATGCATGTTGATTCTTTGATGTATAAAGTTTTGATTGTGTAATATTGTGTTAAAATGTATGTTAATGTATATGGATTTTATGATATGCACATTGAATACATTTTATGTTAATTTTTATAGATTTTGCATTAGTTAATATATGTGAAATTATAGGATTGTATATGTATATTTTTATATAAACACATGATTGAATTTGTATGAAATTGCTAAAGGGATGTATGATATGTTTGATATTTGATGATTTCTATTAATATTGTTAAGAACTTAATATTATGTATTGAATTTATTTTGACTTATTTGTTAAGAATTTTATTAGTTACGACTTAATATTATGTTAATGGAATGTATGATAGTTAGGACTTATTTTGACTTATTTGTTAAGAACTTTATTAGTTATGACTTAATATTATGTTAATGGAATGTATGATAGTTAGGACTTATTTTGACTTATTTGTTAAGAACTTATTAGTTAACGATTTCTTTAGATTGCTATAATAGAACACAACAAAATTAGAATACTTTAATTAACAAAAATAAGAAACAACAATGCTCTAATAGAAACAATAAACAAAAGTAGGATGCTATAATTAACAAAAATACTAAAGTAAAACATAAACCCTAAACCCTAAAGTTAAAAACTAAATTCTAAAACCTAAACCCTAAATATTAATGCCTAAATTCTAAAACATAAACATTAAACCTCAATCCTTAAACCTTAAGCCATAAAGCTAAACATTAAATTCTAAGACATAAACCATAAACGGTAAACCCTAAATTCTAAATTCTAAATTCTAAAACATAAACCATACATTTTAAACCTTAAAGCCTAAATTCTAAAACCTTAAACCCTAAACCCTAAACCTAAACTCTAATTTCTAAACCCTAAACCCTAAACCCAAACCATAAATTCTAATTCCTAAACTCATTGATTTTTAGTTTAATTCTTTTCCTTTTTGATCATCTTAAGCTTAGAAATACCCGCTCGAAATTGATTTAGAAATTGATTTCGGGTTGTCCCCGTTTTGGGACTGCTCTTTGAATACTTTATCTCATTTAGGATGTGAATGCGTATTGCATGATTGTTCGTTTAAGAAATATTTGGTTGTCATTTTCTCTTTGCTCCTCGGGTATATATTTGCAAATATACCTGGGAGCTAAGGGGAAATACTGCCGAATTTTTCTTAAACGACTGACACGCCTAGGTCGTCGTGCAGTCAAAAATAAGAAAAACCTAACACACACACTAGCACAGTGGTAGTCAGGGTCGATCCGCAGGAGCTTCGTGGTTAAACCAGATGACATATTACCAACTTGTAGTGTCACGCTACAGTCGGAGGACCTAGTTTCTAAGTTCTCAACTTCCCAAAAGCAATAACCAAACAAAGTCAAGCCAAGCATAAGCTAAACTCAACTCTAACAAGCCTAGTTACTTTCTGAAATCAGAAGTGCATCTCTGAATCAGAAGCAATCAAAGGCATCCAAAACATCCAAACAAAAGAAGGTATAACCTAAACCAATAGCTACAGCCCAACTGAATAGTTACTGGCCAAAGTTCAATACCTAAGGCTAACCTAGTTGGCTACTGATTTCAGCAAGGGAAACAGTCCCAAACAAGGTCAAAATAACATCCAAACACAACCCAAACAAACACAATCAAACATAAGCATCAAAACACCGAAAAACTAAGATTAATTGTAACCAAATGATTTTCATTAACCAAAACTGAATTTCAGTGGTCCAATACAGTAACCAATGATGCAAAACAGAAAACTAAAGTGCTCAAAGTCAGTTGTTGTCACTCCCAAAGACCTTAGCTATAAATGCTACTTACTACCAAAAGGAAATTAAATTATAAAACCTGAAATGCCAAAAGATGGTTGCTGAAAACGAATTCTTGGAGTCAAATAGCCTCTACGGTTGATTCTTCACCAGGGTTTTGCTCGGGTTTTCGGCTGTAAATGCCTCTATTTATAGTTGAAATTTACCGCAACTGTGCCGCGCATATGAGGATCCCGCGGCGCGCGTACTTATCAGATCCCGTTTTCTCGGCCTTTGAATTTGGTTCACCGCCTTTGACCCACGTCACGCGTTGTTAATTCCCGCGGCACGCGTACGTATTTCCTTGATTTTTCATTCCTTTCCAAACTTTCCAATTTGTACGCTTTTAGTCCCTATTTTCATTCTTTTCTTCCAAACAAGTCCTGGCATGAAAAATGAGAATACCAAGATATATCTGATATAATTTCATCAAGAATAGGGCTCAACAATGCCTAAAATACTTGATATCACTAGGCGTTGTCAAACACCCCACACTTGTGCCTTGCTTGTCCCCAAGCAAGAGAGTTTTTAACAAATTCTAACTAAGACCCAAACAATTTTTGACTGTGTTCAGTTTCAAAGCTTATTGCCCCATGAGTTAAGAGTGGAATAGTTCGCGAAAACATAATTGAATTGTTCTTTGGAATCCATGGCTTTCTAGAGAACCCTTGATCACAAACTTTCTGTCCACAATGAAGTGTACTTACTTATTCAGATTCTAAAGGCCATTAAGGAATTGTCCATGACTTTCGATGTTGTCCGTGTAACGAGCTTTCGGAAATACCATCCCAGACCAGACGATCTTAGGTGGCAAGGTGCATAAGTCCCACCCATTTTAGACTTACCGGCTCGAACAACAAAGGCCACATATTGATATTTCCTTCCTAAATTCTAATCTTAAAACAGCTCAATCTTCTAAACTCATAAAACTCAACTTATTTGACTAACTAATAGCATGATCACAACTATATAGTATTCTTTGAAAAATACCATTGCTATCAACAATCACAAACCATTCGTTTCAAAATTGCAATTTATTAAAAATTTTGAAAAATATTGCTAAAAATTTGAAAATTGATCATTTCTGCAAAAATTTCAAAAAATATTTTCTCTTTCGACCGTCCATACCCCACACTTAAAGCCGTATAACGTCCCCGTTGTACAAAAATTATTTTTAGAACAAGGGAGAAAAAGTTACCCCTTTTGGACGATAGATTGCTTGGTGCTCAGTATCACAGGGATAATTGCGAACAAACGGATAATTGATTTCGTATTCCGGAGTTGTAGCGCTACAGTGAACACGCCGGTGGTCAAGACAAGTGGAGGGGGCACGATGACCCCACACTTGTCTGAGACAACTCCTTCTCATTTGGCATAACATACATGACTCAACAAAACATTAAAAGCAAACATAACAAATATAATCAAACAAAATATAAAGGTGTGTCATAGATTCAGTACATATATCCCAAAAATAAAAGAAAAAGAAAAAGAAGAAAAAAAAATACATCAACTGCCACCTGGTGGCCTGGTGGCCTGGAGGATCCAGCCTCGTGATCGTGGGCGGGAATGGTCGGGGGCGCTGACCCTGCGCTGATGCGATCTGTAGAAGTACCTCCCCGATCCACTCTGCTGGTGCTGCTGGCTCTAGTCTCCGGCGTCTCTTGCCAGGCTGAGCGTACGCCGGCTGGGGATCCTGGAGTGGCTCTGTCGGTGCCCGGATGAACTGGCCCGGGCGCTGCTGCTCGATCAGCCTCATCTTCTCTAGAGCTCGCGCCGTAATGCGAGATGGAGGTAAAGCGGTCAAGGAGGCAGCAACGGGGGCGGTGAGGATCCCGAATGAGCGGGCCAGGCGGGTGATGAAATACCCCCGGGCCAATAGACTGCTGGCGGAGTCTCCCGTCGAATGGGTGGATAGTGCGACTGCAAGGGCGTACAGAAGGTGGATGAACCTGGAGGGGTCAAGGAGAGCCCAAAAGAACGTCATGTCCTTCCCGGACACCTTCTCACCCCCCTCCCGCTGCATAATGGTGGTGGAGACGATACGGTGCATGAGGCGGTGGAGTGGGTCGCGGAGGTGGCTCTCCCTGGAGGTCCCCGCCTCATAGATGACGTTGGACAGCGGTGCCCAAACCTCCATGTTGTCAGGCCTCTCCGGCTGGCCCTGAATGCATGCCCCAAAGAACTGTGTGAAATGGCGGTGCTGAAGATTCTGTCGTGGTGTATAGACCCACTCGCCTCCCGAACTCCCGGAGGTTGCAC
Organism: Cichorium intybus; assembly: GCA_023525715.1. Taxonomy (NCBI): domain Eukaryota; kingdom Viridiplantae; phylum Streptophyta; class Magnoliopsida; order Asterales; family Asteraceae; genus Cichorium; species Cichorium intybus. The sequence continues at coordinate 21,479,991 of CM042012.1, forward strand.
TCCCTCTGTGCACCTCCCAAACGGAACCGTACAATCCTGGAACGTGGGTCCGACGCCCCAGGTGCGTACTAGATAATAGATAAGAACTCCAGTAGCAGCTCGTTGTAGACTATATCATCATCGGTGGCCATGATCCGGTCCCAGCCCTGGCAAGTAAATAAAGCCTCCCCATGAGTCCAAGTGCGATGTAGGAATGGCTCGATCGCACCCCAAAGCCCGACATCCCTCAAAATCTCCCTATCAATGACCGTCGCCTCAAGAACCCGGCGACCACCCAGTGCGTCTCTCCTCGAACTGTACTCTACTGAACTGGCAGGTCCTTCTGGGAACTGAAGGAAAGCGTGATCTAGCCTGAACATCATCTGCACAAAAAGACACGGAGCCACGAATTTTTTTTTTGCATTTTTAGTCCTTTCTTCCCTGCCGCACCGCTGCGCGGCCCAAGAGCAAGGGCGCGGCGCGGCGAGCGGCTGTTTCCAAAATCCAAACATGAAGTCGAGTTTTAACCTGTTTAAACTCAATCCAAATACACCACAAGGTAGCCTAAGTGCCGACTAACTCATCTAGGGTCTCTATTTGGCAAAACAAACACCCTATGAGTCAGCATTGGCGATTTCTAAGTTTTGAAGTTTTTGGAGAAATAAACCAAATTAACCACCTAATCACTAGTTTTAACAAGTAAAAGCTAGTTAGAATGACGTACCGTAGTAGTGTGAATGAAATGAGCAAGAAAAAACACGAGAAATTTTTTGTTTATCAGAGCTCCGAGTCGTGGTGTGTGTGAATAGTGTCGCGGGTTACCTTAATATGGAGGAGAACCGACCGATTGATTTCCACGTCGCGTAAATATACAACCCGCGGCGCGCATGTCACCAAATCAACCCCTGTGCATCGGGTTGGTTTACGATCCCGCGTTGCGTAATTGAGAAAACCGCGGCGCGGTCATTAAAATTCCAAATTCTTCACACGATCCCACACTTGCCTTGGACCAGTACCTGCAATTGACAATCATATATTTTTCTCTAATTATTCCTAAGAAAGGCAGAACCTAACCTATGACACGATGGGTTGCCTCCCAACAAGCGCTAAGTTTAACGTCTTCAGCCAGACGTGGTATTCCTGCTTTAGCTACGGTGTATCGTATGCCTTATTTCCTTGCTGCTTTTCTGCTTCCACCGTCCTTTCGCTGACCCACTGCACCTCAAACTTTCCTGGGTCGAATGGCTTGTTGGTTCTCCTGTTGCTGCCCAGTTTCTGCTTTCTGATTAACTCCCGTGAATGCTTGGAGGTATCTTTGAACCTCCAAGCTCGGTCCTTTCTTCTATATCTCTTCAAAATCACTGGCTTGACATGAAGCATGCCTAGTGCCATTCCCAGTAGTTGTTTTGCAGATCTCATTTTTCCAATGTCCCACATGCTATCTCCAGTTTGCAATTTTGGCTTGCAGTACCAATAAATTTTTTTTCAACCGACTGGGTTTGGAAGGCAACATATCAAGATGCTTCCATATGTCCTCATCGATGGTATTGATCACATCTAATTTTCCATTCATGAATGGATAATGAGTGGTGATAAAATCATGTTTTTTGTTTTCGAATATTAATTCGTCAGCATCAACTTCTTGGTCATTGTCCAACAGGTGGATCGGAACCAAGAGTGAGTGACTTATTTGATCTGATGGTGGTACAAAGTCACCCATCATCATATCCTTACTTTCAAATTTCTCAAAATTTTTAAAAATTTCAGGAATTGTTGGGCAGGGGTCTGTACTGTCACTTACAGCCTCCTCCTCAACATCCTCATCAACCAAATTATCTGGTGATGGTACAGATTCACACATCACCAGATCAACATTATCAACATTCTCAAAAACATCAAAAACATCAAAAGCTGTTGAGTTAGAGGTAGCATTGTCACCTACAACCTCTTCCTCAACAACATTTTCGACCATCTCAGTGGTCTCTTGACTTTCCCACGGTGTATGCCCTTCCATCACATATTCAGGTGATGCAAGTTCACACACATTATTATTGGTATAAAAATCACTCGCCTCAGGTTCTGGTGAGGGTGGTGAACATTTCCAACTTTCCTCTAACTTATCTAATGAAACTTGCAATTTTTCAAGAGCATCAGCCTGGTCCTTCTGTTCTTGATGAGTGTTATACCAGAGTACCCAAAGTTGGGCCCAAGTTACAGAATTTTCAGGTTGAGATGACTCCTCGGTCCACCATCCATTGTCATCGGGTGATCCATTGTAGCAATCATCCTCGTAATAGGTGTCGGCCGAATTTTCATAATCTTCATAATACTGATTTGGGTACATGTAATCACCCATTATAAGGATGTACACATACCAAAAATCCGCAAACTAAAATCAAACATCAAAAATCAGAAACTAAGTCCTACAAATCACCTAATCTAAGCGCACAGCTCCCCGGCAACGGCGCCAAAATTTGACACGCCTAGGTCGTCGTGCGGTCAAAAATAAGAAAAACCTAACACACACACACACTAGGACAGTGGTAGTGAGAATACCTAGATATATCTGATATAATTTCATCAAGAATAGGGCTCAACAATGCCTAAAATACTTGATATCACTAGGCGTTGTCAATGACCAATCATGTAATGCGTATTCACATATGAGGTAATGTATTCAAAAAGTGGGTGTAGAAGCCTACCCTTGTGAATACTCTATCCGTTGTCCGATTTCTCCAAAATATTCTGATCGAGACAGTCTATTTCGTTTTGGGACTGCATTATGAATCTCTATCTCTATTCTGATTTTTTTGTTGCCATTTTGGTGAACAAAAAATCTCTAACATCGTGGTTTCCCCTAAAATAATCTAATATGAAATTTAATTCAAACATCTTTTATGTTTCAGTTACATCATGCCTATCGATAAAAGTTGGATTACTCTTGAAAACCGTAACTCTGACGCATTCGAGGAAGGACTCAATAGTTTTGTTGAGAGATCCAAACAACACATCGACAGTAGAGGTTTAGTCATATGTCCGTGTAGACGATGTGAACTCAGAGAATTCGTAAAAATCTTAATAATGAAATCCCACATACATGCGTATGGTTTTAGTAAACGTTATGATACATGGACCTATCATGGTGAAAGAAGAACTATGATGGTACATGCCGTAGGTCCAAGTCAAAACCAAGCACCAAGTGACGACATAGCTCCAAGTAGACCTGGCAAACGTGTCGTGTCGTGTCGATTTCATGTCGTGTCAAAACACTAAACGGGTTGAAAGTGCTCGACCCTAACCCAACCCGTTTAATAATCGTGTCGTGTCGTGTCAACCTGTTTATTTTCGTGTCGAGTTCGTGTCGAGTTTCGGGTTTGGGGTTTCAACCTTGTAAATATGTAATGTCACTTTTCAAGTTGAAACACTAAGTATGTTGAAAGAATAAGAGTTTGAGGCGAAAAGGAAAACATGAAAGACTAGTAGTAGAAGCATTCACACTGAGTTTATAGAACAACGCTAAAAGATTAGGTGTCGGGGAGATGAATGACGAGGTTGCGAGGATGAGAGAGAGGCCGAGTGAACTGTGGAGTATGAGTGAGAAAGTAGAAAAGTGAAAATGAATTCATGACCTAGGTGGCTAAGCAACTTCCACATTACAAAACACGTAAACAGAAGTTTTTCTTTTAAATATGGTATTGGTTTTTGACCTGTCTAATTTACATAAGAATTAGAAAACTTGAATATAAATAAACGGGTCATTTTCGAGTCATTATCGAGTTGAAAGTTTCAACCCTGACCTTACCCGTTTAATTATCGTGTCGTGTCGTGTCAACCCGTTTAATTAAACGGGTTGAAATCTCTTACCCAAACCCGTTTATTTCGTGTCGAGTTCGTGTCGGGTTGTCGTGTCGTGTCAGGTTTTGCCACCTCTAGCTCCAAGTCACGACATGGTTGACGTTATCAACAACGTTATGGGGGAAAATATGGGGAAAAACAATACTAATCGGTAGGAAGGGAACTTAGATACAGAGGACAATGTTGCCGATGATGGATTTCATAAGCTGTTAGATGAAGTCCAAGCAGAATTATATCCTGATTGTACCTGGTTTTCTTCCCTCGACTTTTTAGAAAAGCTGATGCATATCAAGGTGAACAACAAATGGAGTGATGCTTCATTCGATCAGCTCCTCGAGTTGTTGGAATCTGCATTTCCTAAAGAAAATAAGGTTCCCACTTCACATTATGCAGCTAAAGAGAAGTTAAAAATGTAAGAACCCGCGAAAAAGTTGTAAAAGGGTAAAACGGTCTTTTGATACGTTGTAAGACTATTATGTAAAATAATATGTATTTGTGAAATAATAATATAAGAAATAAGAGATTATGTGAAATTTGGAGTTTTACCGCGTGAATAGTGAAATTTGACCAAAAAGGGCAAAATGGTCATTTGACATGAAAATGACCAAATTGTCAAGAAAATGTCAAGTTAGAAGTTAATGGAACTTTGGTTGCAAGGTTATGGGTCTTAGGACCATTTTTGAATGAAAGTTGATATTTAAGGGACCAAAGTGTAAATAACCTATAAAAATTAAATATCAATGAAATATGAGAGTTATACTCTCATAATTGTGGAACATTACAGAAGATACGAGAGAGAGCTAGAGAGAGCAAGGGAGAAGAAGTAGAGGCTCAAGAATCGTTGCCAAGAAATCAAGAGAAACATTGGAATTGGTGATTCCAAAGTAAACAAGGTTAGTAATTGAAGTTTCTACCCAAGCTTTTGTGTGTTCTTGATGGGTTTCCATGGAGTGGACTGAAATTTGTAATTTCAGTCATAATCCATGAAGTGCATATGATTTCTGGGCTTAAAACATGTTCATGTAGTAAGAACAAATGTTAAAAATAGCAAAGTAGGTTGCTATTGTTGAGAAATTTAAATGTTGCTCAAGAACCCTAAATCATGAATTGGTGTGATTAAGGTGTTTATAATAGCTTAAAACCTGTTATTAGTTAAGGGTTTTAGTCAAGGAACAAACCCCATATGATTAAGACATAGATTAAGGACTTAATGGGTGAAAACTGTGTGCTACAGTGCACTGCGTGCTACAGTGCCCTTCAGACAGGGACCAAAAATGTTAAAAATGTTAGAAATCCAAACGCTAGAAACCATAGCTAGACATGTCCGATTGATCTGAAATTTTAGCCATAACCCTAAAATGGTATAAGAACATGTCGCGAATGGTCAAATCCGTAATCCGACCTTGCGGAAAAGTCACTGTAGCGGCAGCGGCTAAAATCACTATTCACGTCAAAACTTGATTTTTAGAATTTGAGCTAGACTTGTCCAATGAACTCCAAATTTGAAACACAAGTCTAATATGGCCTAAGATTTCATGGAAAAGAGTCGGAACTGAAATACGACCCCTCGGGGGTACTGTAGCAATATACGCGTATTTCGGAGAAAACCGTTAAACGAGTTTATTAATGGCTATACATTTATTATAACCTAGAGTTATGTTATATGAGACTTTAGCATTATAGAGTTAATTATATTGGGTATTTATATATACTACTTGTATAGGTGGTGCTTCAAACGTTATTGAGCACGGGAAAGGAAAAGGCGTACGTGAAGCCTAGTGAACCGTAGTAAAACCAAGGTGAGTATATGAGGATGTCTATAGTACATAGCAAAGTTATGATATTCAGAAAATAAGACTTTCAGTTTATTTGAAATGTTAACGTTTGGAAACAGTTTTGGAAGTAGCTCATTATATATATGAGCTAAGCGTTTTAAACAGATTTTAAGAAGTTTAGTTTATAAAGTTATTTTGAAAGAAGCTTCACAAGTGAGACAAAGATATTGAAGGTAGTTTGAAAGTATTTTTGATTATAAGTTAAAAGAGTTTATGAGTCTGAGTTTAAAATAAATTGTGTTCCACTTTGACTAATTCAAGAAGCAAAGTAAAGAAAGTAACGAGATAAGAAGTAAGAGCCAGTTGAGTAAGAGCCAGTTGACCGGACTAGGATCACCCACATAATCGGGGGATCAGAAGACACTACTGGGATGGTACCTCCCGTCGTGAAGTAGTTGTCTAGTTTAGTATACCCTTGTGCTTGAATCCGTTTCAAGTCACAAAGGGGAGACAGAATGAGCGTAACCTAGCGGATGGATCTGTTATGTCCCGCAAGGTGAGCTAGTAGAATGAATTAAAACAAATTAATTCATGAGTTTCAGTTGGTCACAAGTAAATGAGAAAGAAAGTAGTTTTGAAGAAAGAAAGTATTTTTAAAAGAAAGAAAGCCATTTTAAATAAAGAAAGCAAAGAAAGCAGCTTAAAGAAAAGAAGTAGTTTTGAAAGAAAGTAATGTTGTAAGTTTTAAATGATATAAAAGAAAAGAGATTTGAGATATGTTATGAAAAATATGCTCTAGTAGCTTATTTGTGTATAATTCAAGTTTTGAGCAGAAAAGTTTTGGGTCTAAAACCCATATTACTCACGAGACTTTATGTCTCACGTACTACTTGTTTTAAATGCTATGTACTTAGGTGTAAGGAGCAGGAGCTAGGTTGCTTATTGTGACCTGAAGCCGGGACAGAGTAAAATACAGATAAGTTTAGATTATGGTTCCTGTATTGAGTCTGTAATACCCTTTCAGAATAAAATTTGTAAAAAAAAATTCTGGTGGCTTTTATTAGTCAAGTTTTGTAAATTAAACTATATTAAATTATGGTTTAAGAAAGGGGTGTTACAAAAAAACTTGGTTTGGGTTACGAGTCAATACATGTGTGCAAATACGATTGTGCTCTCTTTTGGGGCGAAAACAAGTCGTTGCAGAATTTTCCTGTTTGCAATACCAGTCGGTGGGTTGATGACAAGAAAAAGGGCAAGAAGGTGGCACATCAGGTGTTACGATACTTTCCTGTGACCCCTAGACTACGACGTTTGTATTGCTCAAGGCACACGACAAAAAATATGATTTGGCACAATACCGGACGATCAGAAGACGGTACGATGCGTCATCCCGTTGATGGATCTTCATGGAAAGACTTTGATTTAAAGCACCCTAACTTTTCAAGGGAACCTCGAAATGTTCGCCTAGGTCTTGCTACTGATGGTTTTAATCCATTTTCTAACATTAATTCAGGTCATAGCACATGGCCGGTCATACTCACTACATACAATCTACCACCATGGCTATGTATGAAAGAGTCATCATTCATGTTGGCCTTGTTGATTCCTGGCCCTAAATCGCCCAAGAAGGACATGGATATCTTTCTTAGGCCATTGGTGGAAGAGCTTAAGCAATTGTGGCACTCGGGCGTACGTACTAAAGATGCAGCAACAAATACGTTCTTCAATATGAAAGCGGCGTTGTTATGGACAATAAGCGACTTTCCTGGTCGTACTAGTCTATCTGGTTGGTCTGGACAAGGGTACCATGCATGACCAACTTGCAATAAAGACACTCCTTCAGTCGCTATAGAAAATAAAATCGTTTATCTTTGTCATCGCCGTTTCTTAAATGCTAACCACCCTTGAAGAAAGAGTTTGGATTTTAATGGAGCACACGAGACACGACCCCCCATAAAACAACTTACTCATGAAGAAATAGAAGCTCAATTAGCTCAAGTACCGAGTTATGTACCAGGCAAACATCCTGGATTTGGTCTTGCTAATGATAACAAGAGAAAACGAACGTGGCACAACTGGACCAAACGAAGCATTTTTTTCGAACTCGATTATTGGTCATCTCTTCAGTTGAAGCATAACTTAGATGTTATGCACATCGAGAAAAATGTGTGTGATAGCTTGTTGGGTACCCTTCTGAAGAACGACAAGTCCAAAGACACACGAAGTGCAAGGAAAGACTTGGAGAATCTGAACATTCGAAAACAATATTGGATACGAAAAAAACGTAACAAAGAAGATATACCCCATGCAAAATACTCATTCAAGGACTCTGATCGAAAACATTTTTGTCAATTTATAAAAGACGTTAAACTTCCGGATGGGTTTGGATCCAACATTAGCAATAAAGTGAAAGATAATGATAATAACATTACTGGGTTGAAATCTCATGACAATCACATTCTTATGCAACGTTTGATACCGATTGGAGTCAGGGGGTTTTTGCAAAGAAATGAATATACACGAATGGTAGATCTTTGCATGTTTTTTAAACAAATTTGCTCCAGAACATTGATGGTGAACGATATGAGGGAGGCCAAGGATGTTATTATTAATATCTTATGCAAATTAGAAATGATCTATCCCCCAGCATTTTTTGACATAATGGTTCATTTAGTTTTACATTTACCTGATGAAGCGATTTGTGGAGGCCCGGTACATTACAGATGGATGTATCCGATCGAAAGGTATTTGAAAAAACTGAAAAACTATGTGAGGAATAAGGCGAGGCCGGAAGGTTGTATGGCAGAGGGTTATGTTGCTGAAGAGGCTTTAACGTTTTGTTCCATGTACCTTAAAGATGTCCAAACTCGATTCAATCGTCCTGAAAGAAATGAGGATGTTGTCATACAAAAAATAAAGTTTTGGATGTTTGAGTCTAAATGTCGACCGACAAGCACAACGCAGTTCAAAACTGTTGAGGTGACAGAAAAAAAGAAGCTAGAATGGTTCGTGCTCGAGCATTGTGATGAAGTAGATGAATACATAAAGTAAGTGTTCTTATGTTTAACCTTCCATCATCTCCTTTCAATTTTGTCTTTTTACTAAAATCTATATCTCTTGTCATCAATGTAGCGAATTCAAATCTAAAAATCCGCACAGTGATTTTAAATCTGCATTCCCTACATGGTTCCTCCGCAAGATAATACAAAATAACAATTATTTATGTTGTATTTTCATTAACAAATTGAACATAACACACATAAATTTATATTTAATAGGTCTATCAGATGCAAATACAAAAGTCTCCAGAGTTTCACATAGAGTTGTCGGCTCTTTCAATCGGTGCAAACGTAAAAGTCTCTACTTACACCTCTTGCATAGTCAATGGTGTTAGGTATGTGGTACTTAGTCGTGATGCAAACCGCACAACACAAAACTCTGGGGTTTTGGTAGAGGGACTAAATCAAGAAAAGTATTATGGCCATCTCGAAGAGATTATTGAGTTGCATTATCCATTCAATATTTCTAGTGACCTTTTTCGATGTAAGTGGTTCGATCCTGAATGGGTTACATGTGAAAATAATATCACCAGTATCGACATACGACACGAATGGGACAAAGAAGATCAACTCATATTTGCTTCGCAGGCAAAACAAGTGTTTTACATTCGATAACCTTGTCGAGCAAACCCAAATAATAACCACCGATGGGTTGTTGAAAACGTTAACCATCGACAAATTTGGGATCTACCAACAAATGATGGTCGTGTGGATAACGTTGTCAATGACTCTATCGAAAATGTTGATGTTATTAGCCCTGCTGAAAATATCGACACCGTTCAGAATAACTGTTCATCTAATTGTAGAATTGTAATCGACTTGAGCCAATACTTTATAGGTTTACCAACGGTAGGTGAAAGTTCAGTTACTCCTGAAAGTCAAATTCCAGTTCGTCAATCGACGCGTATCATCAATGAAGTATCTGAAGACGAGACTGATTATGACGGGAGCGATTTTGATTGTGAAACGTATGAGGATGACACTGAAATGTCTGAGGGCGAGAAGGAGTGAAAATTTTTATATGTATTATTGTCTCATTGTAATCGAACTTGGCTCATTGAAATAGAAATATACTTCTTGTTTATATGTTGTAATTATGGCATTGTATTTCATTTTGTATTTCTGTATTCTATATCTTATAACTTTTCAGGATGGGATTTTTCTTCTGGATTGCGATCACATATATGATGGCTGATGTAATGGGCCACGGAGGAGATGGTGATGGGGAGCCACCTCCACGAGGTTTTGGAGGCCCTAGCCATCATCAACAGGATAGTAAGTTTTTTAAGATTTATTTATTTGACAAATCACTCTTATAAATTATGACTAATAATATTTTTTAATTACATTTGCAGCTCAACCCATGAATCGTAGAGGCAAGCAAAAAAATCTTAAGATGATTGAGAAATGGGTAGCTAATGACAAGCGGCCTTTACCGTTAGTTTGGGATAGGGCCGCTACCTACATTCCGGTTGGTGACCATTATGACCTATTTATTCGTGAGGCTGGCGATTATATTTGGCGAGACATCCCATTAGAAAAAAAATCATGGGCAGAAGTTCCAGAATACCAAAAGAATGGCTTATGGGAGCACCTACGGGTAAATTATTTATATAATTATATTTCATTTGTTGATTTTTTATTACTTTTTATTTATCTAACTTTTTTTATTTGTAGACATACTTTGATTTTGATTCGCTTCAAAATGATCCCGATGGAAGAGCTTTATGGGAGGGCATTGAATGTCAAGTAGGAAAGCGTTATAGAGGCTGTAAATCCAAAGCGAATGAGTTTTTTGGTAAAAATGGAGGGGTGCATGATGTGGAGAAAGCAAGGGCTAATCCCCCCGGGGTATGAATCCACAAAACTGGGTCAGTACGGTTGATCTTTTCACGAGTCCTAAATTTCTTGAGCGCTCTCAACAAAATAGTGGTAATCATGCCAAACAAACAGTAAAGAACCGCGGAGGGACAAGTACCTACAGTAACGCTGCATTCAAGAAAGTAAGTTATAATTATATGTGTTAGTTTTAGAGTATAATATAATTTTTAATGTGAAACAGGGCATTACCAGAATTGAAGCCTATCATGAAGCACATACTGATAAAGAAGGGAAGTTTGATAGCCCAGATGTTGAGGAAAAATATGTAAGTACATTGGTGTTTTTTGTTTATAGTTATATGTATATTATTGTTTTTTTACTTTAAATAAGAAGTATACTAATCTATGTTAATCATCATTGTAAATTACAGAATGATTTACTTCGTGAGTTTAACGAGCAATACGTAATATGTAACCCCACAAACACTCCAGTAGACGAGGTGGCTATATTTGAAAAAGTGCTCGGTACTCGACGAGGACACATAAGAGGGATCGGATGTAAACCGTCTGGAAAACAAAGTTCCAAGAATCCTTCTTTTATGGAGGGCCAATCATCACAACCACCACAGAGTACTCAGGTTAGTTGTAACTTATTTGATAATGACTTAATACATTTGTTGTATACTTTATAGTTTGGCTATCATTTCTTAGTAATTTGTTGTGTACTTAATACATTTGTTGTTTACTTTGTAGATGGATGATGTAGACCGTTTATTCAACAACCCAAGAAAAGTTGAAAAAATGAAAGCATTTATGCGACAATTGCAAGAAGAAGAAGATGATGATAACGATGATGGAAACGGTGGTAATGATGAGTAGTTTTTTTAGTTTATGACAAGTAGTTAATGTTTTATTTAGTATTATAAGACATGTTATGGATTTTGAGACATGTTATGGGTTTTGAAACATGTTATGGATTATATAACTATTTCTGGATGTTGTTTAAATTTCTGCATTTTCTGGAACCTGTCTGAATTGATTAAGAGCTTCTGTATTAAGAACTTAATGAAAATAAGGCAAACAGAAAAAAGAAAAAAAAGCTATTAGGGGCGACAGTTTTAGTGACGGTGAACCATAATGGTGACGAACGCTTTAGTGGCGACACTATAGGGGCGACTTGACAGTATTAGCGGCGACACTTTTAGGGGCGACCTTGAAGCATTAGCGACGAAGCTATAGCAGCGACTTTTTTAGGGACGACGTGTCGCCGCTAATGCCTTTAGGGGCGACACATTGGACTATTAGGGACGACATCTGTCGCCGCTAAAACCACTAATCCTTGTAGTGATTGAACTAGTTTTTTTTAATCTAATTTTCCATTATTCATTTACGATTACAGATATATTGGGTTTTTTTATCTTTATATTGAGTTTTATTCATTTATGATTACAATTATATTGAGGTCTTGTAATATTTGCATTATGCTTTTTTTATTACATTGTCTATTCTCTACATAAAATCATTATTGGTTAACATAATCATTTATGATTAACATAACCATATCAAATATAGTTATGAAACTTTCTCAAAACAATCATTTTATATACTTTCATTCATTAATGAATATAACAGAAAATGATTTTTTAAGTCTCTATAAAAATGCAGTTAAAAATCACTAAAATTATAAAGATGATTATTATTCATTAATGAATAAAATCGGTAGGAATAATGTGATCCAAGAAAAAAAACTTTTGTTTATATTAATTTATGAATGAAAGCATATGAATCAAATAATAAAAAATGTAGGTTTTTATTTTGACAGAAAAAATGAGAAACAAAAAATTTACAATCTTTTAATAAAAGTAAAAAAATTATTACTTTTTATTAGGTAACTATTAATTAAATCCCTAGATTTTAGGAAACTATCAATTAATTTATTCTATTATAATTTAACTATAATACACAATTACTAATGTGCTCTTATAAAATGATTGGTTCAGAACGGTTCTCTAATTCTCTACGTGATTTTTACCGGTTCTCTATTGAACCTCTCCTTATATATATACATACTAGGCGTATTCCTGCGCAACGCGCAGGAATAAGTTAATATAGTAAAAAAATATATTGAACGATCAAATATAAACATAAACACTTTATATCTAACCAAAATATACAAAACTAAAAATAAATCAACCATATGACGTATATATCAATAATAATTTCATCCAAACATTGAGTAAAAAACATAGTCACCTTTTTGGAGTAAGTTACTATAGACGGTTTAACGTTAAAAATGTGTGGAAATATATTTACACAAATCATCTCAAAATTTAAAATAAATATAAAATAAAACATAATAATAATAACATAAAGATAGTATTTGAGAAACGTATTGTTGTGTGTCCTTTTTCGTTAGACTCATATGTGTAAATAATACTTCAATAATATTAACAAAAAATAATATTGTATTTTTTAAATAAAAAATTTTAGCTGATGCATATTTCATAAAAATATATGAATATGGTTCTATTAAACTTATTATTCAAAAAATTTTCGATCATTTTTGAATCCCTTATTCACTTTAATTTATACAAAAAGTTACTTTATTAGAAAGTTTTATCTTTCTATATCTTCTTTTAGTAAAAATTTGCTCATAAAAACTTTGAAACCTTAAATGTTTAGACATACACTTGAGTTCATAAATAATATTGAATTAAATTTTGTCATATTTATTTTTATCTTGTTTTATATATTTAAATTCAAAATACATCTTATTAACTAACATAATCATAAAAATATAAACAAACAATATAAGATAAAGAAAATGGTTTAATCTATTTTTCTAAAAAAAATATAAAAATACAAAAATTATTTAAAGACTAAGTAGTCAAATAAAAATAATATGAATTTGGAATTTGGAATATGATGTGAATTTATATAATAATTAAATATCATTATAACTTTTAGTTTTATTTGATTAAAAAAGTAAACATTGTTTGCTTTCGATCTATTTATCACCATTTTATATTATTTTTAAAAAATATATATTATAAAATAATAATCAACTTTCACTTTTGCTAATCTTATTATCTACATTTTAAGACTATTTATCCTAGAGTTTCATTTTAGTTGTATTTATGTGAAAAAATCTAAATGTTTAAATATTTAACAACTGAAGTTTAATTCATATTTTGATTTTGATTTTGCATTTAATGCCGTATTTCACTCAAGAAACTAAATGTAGTATATTGGTAATTAAAAAGTTTAACTTAGGTTTTGTATTTAACATCATACATTAATTAAAAAAAATTAAGTATATTATATTAAAAACTCGAAAAGTCTATCATTAAGATGATAATATTTTATATTTACAAAAATAATTAATGGTAGATGTTGAATAGTTAGGAGTTTCAACTCAATATGTTGAAAGTAAAAATTCTTCAATAAATGTAAAAATAATTATAAAACGTTAATCGCAATGGATAATTTGTATCAATAATAAAGTTTTTGACTAAAAGTCGAACAAAATAATATAATCATCTATTTTAAGTCAAGTGTATATGGACAATCCAACATTAAAAATATAGTATAACACATTGACATGAACTTTGTAAGAATCTAATACAACAAAAAAAGCGTACTAACAATAATATATAACGTCACAACTTTTATATCATTTTCCTTGTCAAATAATGTTAATTATAGAAGCATTAATATGTTTTATTGCTAAAGTATTAAGATGTTTTTTTGCTATAGTTTTTTTACTTGTATATATGTGATTTGTTTTTACTTTCTCAATGTTTAATATTTTACATGACAATAATGTAACAACTTTTATATCATATTTCTTGTCAAATAATGCTAATCTTTCTACCAACAAAGTGACCACTAAATAGTTCATCAAACAACATAAGATCACTTATTCAAACAATATAAAACCATTTTTTGATAAATATGGATTGGAAAACATTATATACAAAGAATAAGCAATTATACTAAATGTATTATATCTTTCTACAGTGGGATAGAACCAATTTGCACTTTGTCTATTGTCTTGCAACTTGTAATTTGCTTTAGATTCTTTACATTTCTTCTTTCTAATACAATATAAACATATGGATATCCAAAGTACATGTTAGCAACCACGTCGTTTCTATCTAGCCTCGCGACTTATAATTTGTTTTAGTTTTCTTCATGTTTCTCCATCGGAATAGAATATAAACATTTGCAACTTCAAAGTGTGTGTGTTCTCAAATCAACTTTTCTTCCATCATATTCTCCAAGCTAGAATCTAATTTATATGTGAATTATATATAACTCTTATATTAATTAGGTATGATAAGTAACAATTAAGTATCATATGTTAAAAAACTCTTGAGTGATTTCTATTAATTAGTTGAAAGATGAATGGTTATGGAGGTTTCAAATGAATATGGTGCAAAAATGAGACTTATCTTGAACCATATCATTTGGATGGCCTCTATTATAAAAGTTATATAGATATATAGATATAGATATAGATATATATATATATATATATATGGATATATATATATATATATATATATATACATACATATATATATATATATATATATATATATATATATATATATATATATATATATATTTATATATATATATATATATATATATATATATATATACATATATATATATATATATATATATATATATATATATATATATATATATATATATATATATATATATATATACATATACATACATACATTCATACATACATATATACACACACACACACACACACACATATATATATATATATATATATATATATATATATATATATATATATATATATATATATATACACACACACACACACATACATACATACATTCAATGATCCAATTTTTTTTTTCAAATTCTTTTTGATAATGATATAGTACTATTCTCGATTTTATGATTTGTGTATTTTTATATTTTTTAAATTTTTTTAAGGTGTCCTCGCAAGTCCTTATTTTAAAAAGAGTCATCACCTGATCCTGATTCTATATATATATATATATATATATATATATATATATATATATATATATATATATATATATATATATATATATATATATATATATATATATATATATATATATATATATATATATATATATATATATATATATAAGTTCAATAGAGAACAAAATTAAAACAAGGAACCAAGGAACCAATCATGAGCGTCGGAATACAATTTATCAATGGCCGGAGATAAGGTTGTATATTTCTTATTTGGACGCGCAGGTAGCAGATCATAATAAAAAACCCACTTCGTTGTTTTTTATTTTTAGAGCTTATTTTTTATCGAAATAAAATACCGAATATATCATAATTCATAATTTTTTATTCTCTTTCATTAGATACCCATATCAATATACTAAAAACGAAAAAAAAATCCTCAAAAATTTTGTTCAGATTCACAACAACTAATTAATGTGAATATGAACAATAACAAGTTTTTATAGAAGATCATTTACATGTGAATGATCATTGAAATTATATTTTTCAGCAATAATTGATTATTCTATAACAACTCATATGAATTTAAATAAAATTTTAGATTTGCATGTAAATCTTACTAAATTCATATTGAATTTAAGTAAATTCATTTATATTCTTTACAATTTCAATATTTTGATAATGTACAGTTGAATTAACTAAGATTCACAAATTAATTTACTTAAAGTTACACGTGAATGATCAAAAATTGTTGAAAACAATCGGGTACAATGATCATTTATATGTGAATTAATTTGTATTAAACTAGATGCATACTATTTTGAACCTTTTGATCATACACAAATCAATTAATTCAGATCCATAAGTGAATTTGCTTAAAATTCACATATGAATGATAAAAAACTGTTGAAAAACCCGGGTACAATTACCATTTATATGTGAATTAACATGTCTAAAACAAGAAGCAGTTAAAATTCGAAATGTGAATATAAATTGTATTAAATTTGTATGGAAGATATTTCATATGTAAATGGTCAGTGAATTCAATTGTTTCAATAATTGTTAATCATTCAATAACAACTTATATAATTAAAAATATTTTTAAATTCATATGTGAATTCAAGAAAAATTGCTAATGTTTTTATTATTTCAATATTTTAATATCATATACAATTGAATTAACTGAAATTCACAAATGATTTACTGAAAATTCACATGTGATTGGTAAAGAATTATTGAAAAAATTGGATAGATTTGCCATTTAGATATGAATAAATATATCTAAAACAATGCAGTTCAGTGCAGGTTCACAAAGTGAATCTGGACGAACTTCAAGTAAAAAAAAAAAACAAAAAAATTTGTATAGTAATATGGATCTATATTTATAGAGGATGAAAAATTATGAATTTTGGTATAATTAATTTTTTTTTTCGAAAAAAGAATAAGCTTAAAAATTAAAAAAACATAAGAAACGAAGTGGGCTTTTTGCTACGATCCGCTACATGCGCGTCCAATCAAGAATTTTACATCCTTATCGCTGGCCGTCGATATCTTGCATTCTGGCCGTAGGATTGGTTCCTTGGTTCATTGTTTAATTTTGGTTCTTCATTGAACCTAGCCCTATATATATATATATATATATATATATATATATATATATATATATATATATATATATATATATATATATATATATATATATATATATATATATATATATATATATAGGATTGAGTTCAATAAAAGACTAAAATTATCCATGGTACCAAGGGATTAATCTCGATCGTCGGAATCAAAATCATCAATGGCTAAAAAATAGGTTGTACATTTATTACATCGACGCACATGTAGAGGATTATAACAAAAAACTCACTTCATTTTTTTTTTGTTTTTTTAATACTTTGACATTATTGTTTTTCAAACGTAAAAACCGAATATACCCAAATTCTTAATTGTTTGTCCTCTACTAATAGACATCCATATTGATATATAAAAATATATTTTTTTCATAAGTGCAGCTCGTTTGAATTTATAATGTGAATTTGAACTGTTAAAATTTGAATATGAGTAATTATTTACTAAAAACTTTTACTACTTCAATATGATAACCATTTATAAGTAATATAGTTTATTCATAAGTGGATTTACTCATATTTACACGAAAACTTATTCATATTCACATATCAAAATCATATAGTATTGAGAATTTACTTAGAAGTTTTTTACTACAACATTTTAAACATTTATAATGATTTTACTCTGATTCACAATATAAATTTTTTACATTCACACAACAGTTTACTCAGATTCACATATCAATATTATAATTTTAAATATACTCCGAAATATGAATATGATTAATTTAGTTAGAAAACTTTTAACAACTCATCATTTTAATCATTTATAATGAATATACTATGATTCATAAGTTAATTCCATTAACATTCACACAAAAATTTATTCAGATTCACATGACAATATCATATGTTATTGTGAATATTAACACTGAATAGAATAACAGTTCAGATTCACATGTGAATCTCAACTAGCGGATATTTTAAAAAATAGGTTGTACATTTATTACATCGACGTACGTGTAGAGGATTATAACAAAAACCCACTTCATTTTTTTGTTTTTTAAATATTTTGACATTATTCTTTTTTAAAAATAAAAACCGAATATACCAAAATTCATAATTTTTTGTCCTCTACAAATGGACATCCATATTGATGTATAAATTTTTTTTCATAAGTACAGCTCATTACAATTCATAATGTGAATTTGAACTGTAAACATTTGAATATGAGTAATTATTTTACTAAAACTTTTACTACTTCAATATTATAACCATTTATAAGTAATATAGTTTATTCATAAGTGGATTTACTCATATTTCTACGAAAACTTATTCATATTCACATATCAAAATCATATAGTTTAACCATTTATAATGATTTTACTCTGATTCACAATATAAATTATTTACATTCACACAACAATTTACTCAGATTCATATATCAATATTATAATTTTAAATATACTCCGAAATATAAATATGATTAATTTAGTTAGAAAATTTTTAACAATTCATCATTTCAATCATTTATAATGAATATACTAAGATTCATAAGTTAATTACATTAACATTCACACCAAAATTTATTCAGATTCATATGACAATACCATATGTTATTGTGAATGTCAACAGTGAACAGAATAACAGTTCCAATTCACATATGTATATATAGGGAGAGGTTCAATTGATGACAATTAAAATGTTGAAAACGCAAGGACAAATCTGAGCCAACCATTTTATAGGGACATAAATGGAATTTTACAATGCATTTAAATATGGATAATTAAGATAATTAACTAATTCCTAAAATAGAGGAATGTAATCTATTTTAAAGATTTTTTCCCACTTTTCAAAATATAAAAGTTCGATTTTTTTTATTATCAAATATTAACAAAATTATTATTTAATATGATTTTTTTAATTTTTTAAATTTTTTAATTTTTATCCATTAATCGTAATATTTGTAATCATTGATGAATAAAATTTAAATTTAATCAAAAATGAGTACGACTATAATCATAAATGAATAAAAAAATATTTAGAGATAAAAGTTCAATACTTCATAAATGTGTATACATCTATGCATAAATGAGTAAAACAACAAAGGAAAAAAAATACAATGACATAATTAGGTACTTTTTATAATCGTATAGGAATAAAACACAACACAGAGAAAATGCCCGATCATCTTCTGGGTCTGCTTGTGTTTGTTCCTTCTTGTACGTATGCCATTTTTGTGCAATCTAGAAAATTTGGCTCAACCTGATACATCAATGAATTTAACATAAATCAACAACAAAAGAATTGAAAATCAACAGGTAATCTGATTATTCATCAATGAATATGATGATTGGTTATACTAAACCCCTAAATTTATCAATGAATGATGCAAAATCAACAAGTAATCTGATTATTCATCAATGAATTTAACAGAACTCAACAACTAATGAATGCAAAATCAACAAGTAATATGATTATTCATCAACAAATACAATGATTGGTTATACGAAACCCCAAAATTTATCAATGAATACAATGATTTATTATACTAATTAATGCAAAATCAACAACTAATATGATTATTCATCAATGAATACGATGTTTGGATATACTGTAGGGTTTTAAACAACTATGAACTATAAAATTCCTAAGTTCACATGCAACCCTAAAAGAGATCTATGTTTTCTTCTATGAACATACAATAATAAAACCTAAGGCCAACAATTATTTCTAAAGATCAAAAAAATAATTTACCAACCTTTTGATCTTATTATTGAAGCTAGCAGCAAAGAGATCCTGCCTCAAATGAAAGTCACACCCAAGCAATGGAGAAAAGAGTCCAACAGAGTTTTTTTGGTTGAAGTTGGCGCAGGTTTAGGGGTGGCCAGGCGTTTCTTTTATAGCCTCCAAGGGTTACAGCTAAAGACCCTAGAGCCCAACTTTTGACAAGCCCTTTGTCAAATGGGCAAGGCCTTTCTAAACCCTTATTAAGGTTTCGAGATTTTGTGGTGTCACCACCACAATCTCGCCACTTTCACCCCCTGTCCACTGGCCAGTCAATATTCAACTATTGAATAATTACATAACAAGTCCCTGCACTTTTAATTAATTAATTTCAGACTCAAGATAAGTGATCAGATGATCCTCCGTCCAACAAGATATTTTCAGACTCAAGACATGGATTAAGATCAATCTTGGTCCAATACTCTGTTTCTCGATTTTAGATTTGTTTATGACTTTAAGATTACTAATTGAACACATCAATTTAGTCCTGGTTGGCCAACACTTTCAGTCAACTTCAAAATCATTGAGACGCCTACATATATCTGTTTCCCATCGGGTCATGAGACAGATAAGTTTCGACTTATATGTCTATACTCTATACCTTTTACTAGTTAGAGTACTCACAACAATGCGTTTTATGACATCGAGTTACCGATGCGTTTTCGCATTATCAATGAGCAACTGCCTCGCAAATTACAGATCATATCTCTCCACTTAAAGATCAAAGGATATTATCGTTTTAACATTGCTCGTGATGTAATCCATGAAGCAATCTGTTAAGTGTGGGTTTATCCAATACTCAAATCTCTATTTTCTAAGTACTCATGAACGTTGCAGCAGTCTCACTGCAATGTCTAACTCCTTAGACAATCTACAACCGATTCATGACAGTCTTTGTTCACACTTACTCCCCAACAATATGATCGACTGTGGAATTTCGAATAATCTAATTACTCAGGAAGTTTAAACATGTAAAATTGAAATACAATAATAAACAATTGACACAGGTAGTAAACAATACTCATTTATAAATCTCCATTATAAAGTCACCAAGTCCATTACATTAATACTGTTACAAGTTTCAAAATCTATCTAATTAATAAAACTAATATCATCCCTTAGTCCAATGCTCCGCGCATGCTGATTGTGCTTGATCCTACTCAGAGCCTTAGTCAAAGGATCTACAGGATTATCCTCTGATGATACCCTCTTAACCAAGATGTGACCTTCCTCTACCCGATGTCGAATGTAATGGTACTTTCTGTCGATATGCCTGGACTTTCCATGATCTCGCGGTTCCTTTGTCAAAGTGACCGCTCCTTCATTATCGCAGAACAGTTCCATTGGTTCCTGAATGCTCGGGACAACTTCAAGGTCACCGATAAAGTTTTTCAGCCAAGCAGCTTCCTTAGACGCTTCACTCACTGTAATGTACTCTGATTCGCACGTTGAATCAGCCACCGTCTCTTGTTTGGATTTTTCCAAGTGACCGCTCCCCCGTTCAGAAGAAATACCCAGCCTGACTGAGACTGACCACTGTCTCTATCTGTCTAGAACTTGGCATCTGTATATCCACTCACTTTCAAGTCATCACTACCGCCAAGGACTAACACCATGTTCTTTGCCCTTCGTAGATACTTGAGTATGTTCTTAACCGTTATCCAGTGTGCCTTTCCAGGATTGCCCTGGAACCGACTAACCGTGCTCAAGGCAAAGGACACGTCGGGGCAAGTACATGTCATAGCATACATGATCGACCCTACTGCAGAAGCATAGGGTACCCGACTCATTTCAGCTATTTCTTCATCGATACTCGGGCTTTGAGTCTTACTCAACTTGGCATTACTCGGGATGGGTAGCTCTCCCTTCTTGGAATTTTCCATACTAAACCTCTTTAGTACCTTTTCCAGGTATGTACACTGACTCAGGCCTATTAATCCTTTCTTTCTATCTCTCAGTATCCTTATCCCAAGAATATAAGCAGTTTTTCCCAGGTCTTTCATGGCGAAACACTTCCCGTGCCAGACTTGACGTCTTGCAAGGTCGGAATGTCGTTTCCCATGAGCAGTATGTCATCAACATACAGCACCAGAAAAGTGATTATACTCTCACTAGCCTTGACATATATACAGGACTCATCTTCACTTCTAGAGAAACCAAACTCTTTGACTTTCTCATGGAAGCAAAGATTCCAGCTGCGACAAGATTGTTTCAATCCGTAGATTGATCTTTCAAGCTTACACACTTTATCAGGATGCTTTGTGTCTATAAAACCTTCTGGCTGATTCATGTAAACATCCTCAGTCAGTTTCCCATTAAGGAAAGCGGTCTTGACATCCATCTGCCAAATTTCATAATCATGAAATGCAGCTATGGCAAGCATTATCCTAATTGACTTAATTTTGGCTACTGGTGAGAAGGTTTCATCATAGTCAACCCCCGGGGTTTGAGTGAATCCCTTCGCAACTAGCCGAGCTTTATAAGTGTGTACTTTACCATCCATGTCGGTCTTCTTCTTGAAGATCCACTTGCACCGGTCTGTCTTACGACCCGACACATTGTCAACCAAGTTCCAAACTTGATTGTCATACATGGACTTAATCTTGCTGTCCATTGCCTCTTTCCATTTGGCAGACTCGGGGCCCACTGCTTCGTGGTAGTTAGCTTGTTCATCCAAATTTGTCAGTGTATGATCACTGACAAACGTGTCACCATCTGAAGTTATATGGAAACCATAAAACTCGGGTGGCATGCTAACTCTACCTGAACGCCTAAGGGGCAATGATATGTCAGTCGGTCTAACAGGAACCTCTTCCTCATGTTGGTGGCTAGATTCTCCTAAGGTTGTTTCATCGGGCGTCTCCTGAATTTCTTCGAGATCGATTGTACTCCCACGGTCCTGTTTTTGGAAATGAGCTATCTCTCTCTCTCTCTCTCTCTCTCTCTCTCTCTCTCAAGACTCCTCGTCTAGTTACAAAGACCACGTCCTCACTTGGTCTGTAGAACAAGTATCCAAATTACTGTTTCGGGTATCCGATAAAATAACACCTCTCATTTCTTTCTGCGAGTTTGTCTTGAGTCTCTCGTCTCACGAAAGCCTCACAACCCCAGACTTTGATGTATGCCAACGAGGGAACTTTCCCGGTCCACATCTCGTGAGGTGTCTTAGCAACCTTCTTGGTTGGGACAAGGTTAAGGATATGGGCGGCAGTCTCTAAGGTATACCCCCAGAAATGGATTGGAAGCGAAGCTCGATTCATCATGGAACGAACCATGTCCAACAAGGTTCGGTTTCGCCTTTCAGCAACACCGTTCAACTGTGGTGTTCTTGGAGTCGACAACTGTGAAACAATTCCACATTCCTTGAGATAATCGAGAAACTCGATACTAAGAAACTCACCGCCTCTGTCGGATCTAAGCATCTTTATCTTTCTGCCCAGTTGATTTTCTACTTCGTTTTTAAACTCTTTGAACTTTTCAAAGGTACCTGATTTGTGCTTGATTAAGTAGATATATCCATATCTACTAAAATCATCAGTAAAGGTCACATAGAACCACGTGCCTTCTTTTGTGGTTGTTCTGAAGGGACCACACACATCTGTGTGTATGATATCCAACAAACCTTCACCTCTTTCAAAGGAACCTTTGAATGGTGATTTTGTCATCTTGCCAAGTAAACAAGATTCGCATACATCATCTGATTTAAGGTCGAATGATTCCAACACTCCATCCTTTTGGAGTTGGGCGATGCGTTTCTTATTAATATGGCCAAGGCGACAGTGCCACAAACACGCCTTTTCTATACCGTTCGAAGAATCAATATGTAATACATTTTACCATAATTATCAACACACATAATAGTCTCATACACTCCATCACAAGGCATAGCATTAAAAATAAAAACATCATTTTTGAAAACTGAAATTGAACCATTCAATTTATTAAAATCATAATAAAAGCCCTGTTTAAACAATGCATGAAAATAAATTATTTTTCTTGCCATATCAGGCGAATAGCAACAATTATGTAAATCTAAACTAACTCCACTGCTAAGCACTAGTCTATAGACACCGGTCTTGATAACAGGTGACGTTCGCCTATTGCCCATGACCAGATTCAGTCTACCGTGCTCCAGCTCCCTACTTTCCCTTAGTCCCTACAAATCAGAACATATATGAAAACCACATCCGGTATCAAGGACCCAAGAACAGGAAGAATATAAGTTATTAGATATAGAATAGGTACCTGCTTGTGATGGCTTCACTTTGCCATCTTTGATGTCTTGCAAGTACCTGGGGCAGCTTCTCTTCCAGTGACATTTTTCTTTGCAATAAAAGCAGTCGGCTTCCTTGGGATTCGTGACATGCGGAATGCCGAAAGACTTGGCTTTCGAGGCACCGCTGGATGACCCGACATGAACCTTTTCCCTCCAGTTTTGCTTCGGAGGGCCCTTCCTTTTCTTTCCCTTGCCAGAACCAATAGTCAGGATAGGCGGGTTAACAGGGAGCAAACCTTTTCCGTTCATCCCGTCTTCAGCAGTACGAAGCATGCAGTATAATTCAGCCAGATTTGCCTGATTGTTGTTCAAATGATACACCAGTGTGAACTGGTCATAAGAACTGGGCAAGGTTTTTCGCACTATGTCAACAGCTAAATCCTCATGAACAGGCATTTCTAGTTTCCTTAGCCTCTCCACGTAACCATGCATCCTTTACACATGAGCACAGATGGACTCTCCATCTTTAGGCTTCCCGTTAGTGAAGGCTTTTACAACCTCACACCTTTCGATGCGCTCTTTCTTGCAGAACTTTTCCGCGAGCTCTTTGTGCATATCGTAGGGCCAGTAGTCCTCATAAATTCTTTGTAATTCCAGGTTCATGGTGGCGATCATGATGCAAGCCACTTTGGTTGCATCATCCGAGTGTTTTGATACGAGGCGATTTCCTCGGGAGTAGCAGTATCTGGGTCAACCTCAACTAGCTCGGTTTCCAGAACATACTCTTTGTGTTCAAACCTTAGAGCCATTTTGATGTTGTGGATCCAATCATTGTAGTTAGTGTCGTCCAACGTCACTTTGGAGCACAATGATAGGATCGAGGTGACATTACCGGGGTTGGAGTGGGGGCGGTTTGGTCAACAGAAGACATCTATATAAGAAGAAGGTAGTTTTAAATAGACATTAATAAATAATCTTTATATTTACCCAAGAATAAATATAAGGCTAGGATCCTACAATAACAATCTACAATATCGAAGAGGGGTGCCGTAATCTTTATTGTAACTTTTATAAGGTAGGCGAATGACGATTCAGCTAATTCACATTTTTAACCACACACGCTCCGTCAATAATGGCAAAATCAAGAAACCCATTGCGAGTCTTTGTGGACCCTAGTTGGTGTGCCGGTAAACCACACATGCTCCACCAACGTTCCATAAAGTGCAATGTGCAATTCCATGGATTAGCATCAATTCATATTTTTAACCTAAAGTAACTAGATTGAGATTTTGTTCAAGGTTCTAGTACCTTCAATTATAGCATTATACTTTTAAGAGGCTTAGCGGTTCTATCAAACCTGTTCGGCTAACGATACTCGACTGACCAGGAGAGCGGTGGATGAGAGTGGACACCCATTAGACTGTCATTTTATAGGCAGTCGCCTTATACCCTTTTTATAGGACAGTTTTGTGAATGAGTCCTACTAACAGTAAGACTAACCATTTTATCTTACATATAAATATTAAATTTTAATCATAAATATATAAGATATATTTTATTCTTATTAAAATATTTTAGGTTTAATTTTCTAAGAATTTTCAAAAATTTATATATATTTTTCGAAAATTATAATTAAATCTTTAAGTGATTTAATTGGTCTTTTAATTAAACAATTTAATTAAACTAATTAAATCAAGTATGGGGAAACACAAAATTAATCAAATTAATTTCCTAACCTTTCCCTTTAATTTCGAAATTAGCATGCATGGGTAAAGGGGTTCTAGTTATTTAATTAAGCAGCAATTACCAATAATAACAACCTACTTCCATACAAGGCGTGCAAATCGCAAAAAGGGAAGGGAGGCTAGGGTTTTCTAAACCCTAGCTGCTAAACATGTTTCTTGGCCACACAAGGATCAAATTTTGATGATCCTCATGAACACACAAACAGATTATATCAAATTCACAAGAAAACAAGCCATAACTCTGTGACTACTGTAGGGTTTTGAACAACTATGAACTATAAAATTCCTAAGTTCACATGCAACCCTAAAAGAGATCTATGTTTTCTTCTATGAACATACAATAATAAAACCTAAGGCCAACAATTATTTCTAAAGATCAAAACAAGAATTTACCAACCTTTTGATCTTATTCTTGAAGCTAGCAGCAAAGAGATCCTGCCTCAAATGAAAGTCACACCCAAGCAATGGAGAAAAGAGTCCAGCAGAGTTCCTTTGGTTGAAGTTGGCGCGGGTTTAGGGGTGGCTAGGGGTTTCTTTTATAGCCTCCAAGGGTTACAGCTAAAAACCCTAGAGCCCAACTTTTGACAAACCTTTTGTCAAATGGGCAAGGCCTTTCTAAACCCTTATTAGGGTTTCGAGATTTTGTGGTATCACCACCACAATCTTGCCACTTTCACCCCCTGTCCACTGGCCAGTCAATATTCAACTATTGAATAATTACATAACCAGTCC